>JAQFYE010005444.1:0-11961 GCA_034694305.1 Protaphorura glebata | reverse complement strand
ATTTGCGAAGAACCTTTAAGGGTCATCAGCACAATATCCTCTCTAAGAATTTTCGGAAGCTTAAATCTTCTCCTAAATCTAATCTGTTCTTTATCCGGCCGAAGAATCGATTACCATTAACGACACGATTTCGAACGAATATGTGGATTAAATATATAATGATTGAGTATCAGACGAAAAGAAAGGAATATCTCTAAGATACCTCGGATAAAGGATTGAAGCAAAATAAAATTTCCAATTTTCGGCCAACCGAATACATGACATACCCTCCTAATAAATGCTTAAAATCAACTCACCTCTTGGAGTGACCTTAGTTTTATTAAAAACTGTCTTCCAACGTTGCTTAGGAGTAGGTTTGCCAAATTGAAAGATATTCCCACCAGCTTTCACAGGGGCGCCTTTCCTTTCCCACTTGAGAGGGTTGAACGGTTCTGAAAAGTAATTAAGATGTGAATTTTAACATATTGATTGACTTAGGACGAGTCGGAATCTAAAATATCCTAACCCCTCTTTTTCCTGCATTGTCGAACAATCCAGACAAACCAGGATGTGAAGAGATTAATTGGAGATGGAGTCGCAGATGTCCTGTGCATATTTCTAATTAATTTGGCAAGCCCAAATTTCCATTCAATGTCGGACTGGGCTTGAATTCGCTGGTAAGTATCGGACATCATAGCAATGAGGAGATTGATGAGCACGATCACAGTTACGAGCAAATAGCCTGCAAAAACAAGCTTGAAGAGCAAGACTGTCCAAGGTGGTTGAGCCTTTTCCCACATTAAATCCTCCGTCATCTTCTGACCAAAAAGGGCGAAGAATAGGACTTCAAAGGCGTCTATCGGAGTTATCAGAACTGCAGAACAAAAATATTTTCGAAATTAGAATTAAACATGCGAAGAGACACATTAGTCATTATAGTGGTTGTGGAAATAAGAGGTCGCTCTAAATAGTATAGAGATTCTTATTTTCTGGATTTCGTAAGTTCGTTATGACTTTAAAAATGAAAAAACAGGTATTGAGGTATGGCGTAATGAATGGATTTACCTCCGGACGCAAGACCATTTGTTATTGGTGCTTTGGGATCTCTGGGATCTTTGGTAGTATTCTGTTCCGCTGTTCTCTTCCAAAATGGCTGATTCAAGGATGCGATTACCATTGAGAATCCAACCATGAAAATTGCTAACACTGCCAAAAATCTGGCCAAATCCTTCATAAGATTTCCGATGATAATGGCCCAAGGGCCGAACAAGTAGTGGAAAGATAGAAAGTCTAAAACTTGGACGCAGGCAGAAAGAATCGCAAAAGCAAACAGTTGATTTCTCAAGTAAAAAATATGTCCACACCACTGACGCCCAACAAAGAATCCGACGCCATGAAGGATCACAGCCAAAATACAGAAAAGAAGAACAGCCACTTTAATCCACCCAAGTCCAGCTTTGTCACTAGGATTCGCTACTTCGGAAATGATTAATCCAATCAACCACGCTAAAAGAATCCACTCGTGCCAGTAAGGAAAAAAATTGAATCGAAGCACAGGATATATCGGTGTAATACTCGTCAGACAAAGTAGAACCATTAGATAGATATGAGATGTAAGGTAGGACATGAATTTGACAATTGGGATTTTGTGGTATTTGTGTCCCAGTGGAAGAGAAAATATAATCCAAATCGGTGGGCAGAATATAAAAGAGAAAAATAAGAGGAGTAATTTCCAGCTGCTCCAGGTCAATGTTCCCACCCAAAGTTCTGACAGGTACCGTTGGACAGCTGAATGGGCAATGACCTCTTTCTGCTCATTCTCAATCAAAATGTCCAAAAATTGAATACTTCGACGATCTATTGAACGCAGAAGTCTTCCAGCAGATTCGGAACCCGAGGCTAGGGCTAATAATTCTGCAGCCATAGCTTCACAAGATTTCGAAGCCGCGATCAAGTCCTTCGCCCGTTCTTTTTCCTAAAAATCCATATATTATGAATAATTTGATATTATATCAACATCGATATCGATCGATATGTATATAATTTTCAAAAGTGCTTACCCTTGTAGAGAGCCCTAATAGAATACTGGACAGTTTTGCGGCGATGTCGACCGGAGCAGGAGAGGCCAAGATGAAGTCATTCATCGGTTCATTCTCATTATTTTTTCCACAGACGGTTAAATTGTACACAAACTGTATGACAAATTACAAAATAGAATTAAATGCTTTCTGACAAGTATCGGTAAAATTTTCAGTCATCGATTCCAAATAAAATACCTCGCGATCCTCCATGAGCCCGTACGAGTCATGCTCCTTTTTCATCAAATAACTTAGAACAGTATTGTGATTCTCTGCGGCCGCAAACCAAATCGGGTATTGACCTTTGGCTGTTTTGGCCAATGGAGATGCTCCACTTTCTACAAGCAGTTTAACAACTTCCAAGTGTCCAGCTTTTGCAGCACAATGTAATGGCGTCCATTGCATCTGAATTAAGTGAATCAGACTGAGTATTATTCCCCTCGTTGTTTATCGTGCTAAATTTTCAGAAATCTAAATTGTGGAGGCCACCGAATTTGGGGTCAACACAGAATTTCCATATCATGCCCTTATTTGGGTAATTCTAAGTCGTTCATATCTGACCCCTTTTTGGAAGGATGAGGATATGCTTGCAATTTTCACCGGATAAGCGAAACATTACGTTCATTATTAGTGCAGATACACTATCCGCGACAATCGGAATAAAATTGTCTCAAACCTTATCAACAGAGTCAATCTCAGCCCCTTGTCCGAGGAGAATTTCGATCATTTGATGATGGCCATGTACGGCCGCAATATGCAACCCAGTCTTTCCTTCGTTGTCCTTGCTCTCGAGCAGTTCGGAAGATCTGCTCAAAAGTAGTCCTACGACGGTTGTGTGACCACCACGACATGCCAGATGTAATGGATTGAACCCAAAGTTCAAAGTGGGGGCTTCAACTTGGACACCTTGGGAATTTAACAGAAGTCGGACAACGTTCTCTTCTCCAGAGAAAGCGGCCAAATGGAGTGGTGTGAGTCCGGACTCGGTCCCAAGCTCTTTCAGGAAACTCGCGGCCAATGAAATAGGGGGATCAGAGGCCGTCGTAGCGGGAATGTAACTTAACAGTTCTCTCACAGTTTCTATAGGGAAAGTACATTCCGAATTTCAATTTTTAATTAAAATTAATAATAATTCAAAATTTGTAATTATTTTTACCTGTTTGGCCGAAAAATGCCGCGATATGAAGAGCAGTCAGTCCTAACTTCCGACTACTCAGGGCAATGACTGACTCTTCGGCCTCGGCGCTCCGGAGCGCATCTATCACATTAGTGTGACCATTCTTCGAGGCTAAATGTACTGCCGCGTAACCAGCCTAGATGAACAAATGTAGACATTATTAACAAACATTTAATTCAAAATACGAGTTACCCAAATGGTGTTTTAAATTACTCTATTTTCGTCTGAAGCGGATGCTCCTGCCTCCAATAGTGCCTTAACGAGTTCGGCGTGGCCACCCTCAGCAGCCAGTTGCAAAGCAGTCGCGTCTGTACTACGATTCCTGGCAGAAATGACCCCTTGCTTGTCAAATTTCATGAGTTCCTCTAATACTGCAACTGAGCCTTCTACAGCTGCCAAATGCGCACAGGTACTTCCGTCCTAAACAAAATACATTTATATTCACCCTTCGACGAATGAATTAATTTTTATTAATTTTTATTCCGTTTTACTTTCGTTGAGCTAGAAACAAGGGCCGGTTGGCTCTTGAGAAACAATTTAATCACATCGGCATGATTATTCTCGGCTGCTAAATGAATTGGTCTTTGACCTTTGTCATCAGTCGCGTCAGGATTCGCTCTGAGTCCCAACAATAGACGACAGACTTCAATTTGCCCACCTTCTGCTGCTAGATGGAGTGGGGTTTGTTTTTTCTAAAAATACAACGTAAAAAATTACAGAAATTCCGTTCAAGATAGTCGAAATATAAAATAAAGTTACCAGTGTGACGACGTCAACGTAGGCATTGTGATCTTGGATTAGGAAAAGGCAGAGTTTATGGTAACCTTTCATGGCCGCCAAATGGAGGGCGGTGAATCCGGTTCTAGACTTGGAGTTTATGAAAGCTTTGTGTTTCATCAGCATTCCACAAACTTCCTGCTCAAACAAAATGAAATAATTATAGCTGGATATCTAATTTAAATTATTTGGCCCAGGAATAAAATTCATAGAGAAAACGTTCAATTAGAAACCATCCCACCTGATAACCATGTTCGGCTGCCAAATGAAGCGCTGAGCGACCCTCGTTGTCGAAAACGTCAACTCTCGCATTGTTTTCTAGAAGAGTCTTTACTACATCTGCGTGACCTTTGTGACTAGCCAAGAGGAGCGGTGACCATCCTTTCGTGGACTGTTTGTTCAATGCCCTTTGA
The DNA here is from genome assembly GCA_034694305.1 of Protaphorura glebata. Lineage (NCBI taxonomy): Eukaryota > Metazoa > Arthropoda > Collembola > Poduromorpha > Onychiuridae > Protaphorura > Protaphorura glebata. The sequence goes on along the minus strand of JAQFYE010005444.1, from coordinate 7,537 downwards.
CACTCGACAGGGGTCATTTGTTTCAACATCTCCTTCAGAATGTCATTGTTCCCTTCCCGGGCACAATAATGGAAGGCCGTTTCATGCGTCTAAAACAAATTAATTATACACAATTTCCATTTTCAAAAATATTAAAAATATTGTAAAACGTACATCTTTAGTTTGCTGGTAGACGGAAGCGCCACCTTTAATGAGGAGTTGGGCAATTTCACGAGCTGTGTCATGGACGTCCTTCTCCTTTTTATTGGCTAAGGATTTACTCAGCTGAGACGCATAATGGAGCGCAGACTCTCCTTTGTTCGTTGCCGTATTGATATACAGACCAACGTCTGTTTCTCCTCGATTTTTCTCAATATACTGGAGCAGTTCTTTCACTACTCGAAGGTGACCAAATCGACATGCTAAATGAAGTGGTGTTTCACCCTCCTAAAGACAAATATTACAAGTTTTATAAAACAAATAAAACATCCCACTCCCTCTAAAGCCGAGATTCTATATTACCAGAAAAGGTGAGATATACATTTTGTAAAATAAAATATGCTGGAATGTGTAATGAGCTCTTAGGATCGCCAATCCAAAGCGAACAGAAATTTTGAATGAATGTTTGTTTCGAAAGCTATATTTCGAAACCTGAATGTGTGCCTAAGATTTTAATGTTAATTAGAGGTGCAGATATAAATTTGAAACACCAAACAAATTACTTGCTTCAGTTGGACAGTCTAAAAATAATTCCTTTAAATTATTATTCAGACACTAAATACAGTAGGGATATCTTCAATGTCATTAAAGCCTGTTGTAGCATGACAAAGAAACCGTAGGATAAAGTCACAATTTCAGTAGTTCATAAGACTACTGTGTACGTTTGATCTTTTAATGTTCTCACGTACTTTTGATCTCTGGACAGGATCAGCCATGTCATTCAAGAGCAATTTAATGATCCGAAGACGCCCATGCCGCGCTGCCACGTGGAGTGGTGTTTCACCATTTTCCATAATAATATTTGGATCTGCTCCAGACTTGAGAAGCATTAGAGCACATTTGTCACCCTCATTCACACGACCAGCAATGTGCAAAGGCGTCTCTTGAGCTTTCCCACCTAATTGTTTTGAATCAATTATAATTTACATTTATCCTACTAGAACTAAAAATATTTATTTTAAATGATGATAGATATAGAAACCTTTGATGTGGACTTGAGCACCATAACCAAGAAGAGTCTCAACAACATTTGGCCGTCCCGATTCAACCGCAATGTGAAGAGCTGTGTAATTATCCTGTCAATGAAAACCCATTAAAACATGTAAATTTATTCTGTGAGAAAATACTCTATCCTATCAATAGAAACCAATTAAAACATGTAAAATTATTCCGTAAGAAAATACTGTATTACATGATAACTTACATTCGTGACAGCATCCACTTTCTCTCCCTTTTCAAGTAATTTGCTGATCATGACGGCGTGGCCATGTCGTGCTGCAATATGAAGACTCCTCGCCCCACCCTTTAGTATAAAATTCAAATTTTAATTAAACACGTACAACGCGACTATTTCCATCTATAAATGGATGCCTAATTTACGTTATTCTAAAGGATTAAGTATCGACATTATAAAATAGTCTTGTGACTCTCGGAGTGAAAGAGGAAGTAAAGTGAAAGTAGTCTTTCTCTTCAATATCAAGTATTTCAGTTTTCATGGGAAATTAATTTGGTTCCATTTGGTTTCCGTTCAAATTCGTATTTGAAAAGTTTCCTGTCCGAACTCCTCGTGGTACGATCTAAAAAATCCATTTAGCCGGCCATTATATTTCTACCTATTTATTTTTTTATTTTTTTCAACTCTCCTTTTATTTTGCTTTGAACCTTGATAATGTTAATATCTTTTGTCGGCAATTATATTTAAATATATTTCAGGGGTCTTAATTATGGTAGATCGGTGTATCGGAAATATATTTATTTAGGTAAAAAATTCATAGATGTTAATGTGTGTACTTTGTTGGGCATTTGAAGTGGAACCCCTTTGCGAAAGAGCGCCATGGCCGTTTCAGGATGTCCATGAAGAGATGCGATATGCATGAGAGTACTTCCATCCTTTGTCCTCTCGAAAACGGACACCTTAAATTTATCTGCCAATAATTCGATAATTGCCGTGTGTCCGTGTTGAGCAGCAATATGAATTGGAGTTCGATCTGTCCATACAAACAAATAATAAACTTCAGTTAGAATCCTAGAACTTCGAAAGTACCAGTCAACTCAACATGGTCATAATTATGCACTTGCAGTTTCCGAGGTCTGCGTAAATAAAGTAGGACACAGACTAACTAAAGCAAAAACAAATGCACTCAAACTAAGGCATAAACAAATAAGTCATTAAAAGTTTTCAAGTTCCTGACACTGCGTAGGACTGAAACTCACTGACTTAATGTACGAGAACTACACAAGTCAAGTCTCCTTAAGGATTATACATATTATTTTCCAAAACTGCGTTTGGCTTACCTTCTTTGTCGGAAATATTAGGGTTGGCCTTGCAAAGGTAAAAGAACTTGAGGATATTTTCGTCTCCGGCCGCCGCGGCAAGATGCAGTGGGGTTTGACCATCTCCCTGTAATTTTATAGTAAGGAAGTGTTTATAAAGTACAAATTGTCCAAAAACTAGGTCACCAACCTTGCAAATAGAAATTTGGAAAACGTTAGCGCTAAAATTCCCATCCAATGTCGTAGTACGGGACAGTAAACGTTGCATATAATGAAAATACGTCGTCCGACGTTTTTAACACAGGATAGATAGAAATTTTGACAGCAAGGGATTCAGACGTTGTACGTTACGCGGAAAGTACGTTAAACCGGTGTATTCTATTTTAATAAATTATGACTAAAAAATGTCAATTTAAAAATTAGTTAGAGGTAGAACTCATTACATTTTTGGCATCAACGTTGGCTCCATTGTCCACAAAAAGCCGGGCAGTCTCAATGTCTCTCTTCCGAATGGCCATGTGAAGTGCAGTGTCATTCCTTGCTCCGGCCTTGACCCTCATTTGTTCATGGGCTAAATGAGTGAGAAGTTCTTGGCAAGTACTCCGGGTCCCAGTGGCCAGGGCATTGAAGAGTGGAATCTGTCCGTCAGCATCTTTCTGAAGACGAATGTCCTTCGGGGCAACGGCCAGAAGAACTTTCAGAATACTTGCAGCAGCTCCGCTTGATCTTGTGCACACCAAGTGCACTGCATTTTGTTTCTTGCCCTGAAATAATTATACAGAAGGACCAAATTTACGAAACGTTGGTCGGAGAAAGTTGGACGTCATTTCAATAGAGGCCGAAAAATTTGAGGGAAGAGCGCCCGTTAATTAATTAGTCTGGAAACTTTGGAATACAGGTCAAAATATGAAATAAAATTCTCGAAACAGATATTAAATAAAACATCAATAAAAATTGAAACATCATACCTCTGTGACGGCAGTGACATCAGCCCGTTTCAATATAAGGAACTTGACCGTTTCATCACGAGCAAACAGACACGATATATGCAATGGTGTCATACTTTCCTGGAATTGCAAAATTTTAGAAAATTATGCTGGTGAACTTTACAACTAAATTATCCTACAAATTCATATAATGTAAAATATGGATAACTGGAACGACGTAGTCCAGGCTTAAAATATTCTCCCGCACATGTGGGTCATATTCGTATTTCTTCATCATGCTAATAGCGAGTCAATTAATTTAATTGTACCATAATATTGTATGATAGTTTGAGACACCCAGCATTCACCAATGTCGTAACTAGTAGACACCTTGTGCCGATTTGTGCATTTAAAAGCCCTCGAAATCATGTTGTTTTCCTCTTTTTAGACTTCACTAAGTCAGAGCCATATAGAACGTGCCTAAATTAATTTTCAACTTATTGATTCATTATTTTTTTTTACATTTAATACTTTTTTGTCCAACTGTATTATGTGACTTTCATTTTAAGTACAATATTGTGAATAAAGAGAATTTGAACAACAGAACCGCATGACTTTGAAGAATTTTCAAGATAAAAGCCGTACTAGGTTGAATTTCAGGCTCCAGAAGTCTAGAAAGAATAAATTCTTTGCTACGACATATGGATGCATGCATGCATAGCCGGCTAGCCTAGTTAAAATTCCATGTAGGAAATGTGACTGGGTTAGCCCCGTGATGATGACTCAAATGAGAAATGCATGTTGAGTTGGTGTTATGAGTCCATAATATGTAGCTCTCCAACTTTCTCCAGTTCTCCAGAAAACATGAGAAGTTGACATGAAGATGCAGACGACGTAGAGTTCAAAAACTTCATTCGTGGTGAGAGAAAGTGGTGAGGCACGACCAGGGTTTTCACCCGAGACTTTCACCCGAGGAAAATCAAAACCATTTTCTAGTTCCCTGCCCTGCGTTGCTTTATTCCTTCAGTTCCTTGGATCAAATAGAAGCATGTCTGCGTGCCAGAGAAGGGAAATAAAATGAGGTGGTTGTAAGTTGTAACGGTGGAAGAAAAAGACCCATTTGACTCCCGAACGATTTTCTTGATGACCCCATTTGATTGGGAGACCCCGACCGGTGGTGGTCATGCATTTGGACTCTAGTCCGATCCAAATATCATGTATGCAGAGTATCCCTCCGTGTATTTATAATCCTTAGCGTGGACATAACGTGGACGTAATTTAATTCTTCGACTCGAACAAAACTTTTCTTCCTTCAGAAAATCATGAAAGGTCTACGTACGTAGTCAAATCGACTAGAACAGTAAAAGCAGTGCTGCGTAGAATGACCTACTATTCTTGACCTGTCCTACCGGGAGTAACTTTTACTTCCCGGCGCTCCACTCAATTCGTGTTTTTAGTGGGGCACTCAGACGTCATACTTTCTAACAAAACAACAACGTTTGGACCACTAATCCAATATTTGAAGTGAGAAAGTACATTACAAATGTACATAAATTAATTAAGTCAACGTGACTCAGATTATTCATTCATTTAATTAGGAAACGGTTGACAGGCAATGTGATTGAGATGTATTCTTCTTAAACTTAAAGTCTTGTCCAGAATTCTCTCAGGTGAAACATTATGTATTAATGATGTATTTATGAACGTATTGTGTATTTTTATCTATGTTAAGATATTTAGTAAGTGAGTTTTGTGGAAAAAAGGAGCAGTGTGTAATTAATTCGTGTACTTTTAGTAATTGCTCAATAATCTAGGAATAGACAGTCCTTCGACGGCTTTCTCTAATGTCTCCCAGCCCAGTCTTTATTTCAACACCCCCGCACATTTGTAATTTAAGAAAAGTCATGAGATAAGACTATCAAAGATAAAGATAAAATTCTCAAGCCTTCCATTTGTTATTGTTGTTCTTGACGGAATATTAAAGTGTTCGCATTATAAATGATGAAGTGACAATAAGATACTCAGTAGGATGAAAAGTGTTTTCCGAATTAGTGTATACGTCAACGCATAACACTGGGCAGACATACGTAGGTGTCTGTGTTGCAAGTCTGTAATAATCCAGACGTCCATCCAATTTCGTCGTCTCAAGGTGACATGTAATTGGGATCAACGTGATTTTATTATCGTGTTATATTTCGTTGTCACTTTTAATCTGAATCTGAATCAGTCCCACACAAGACTGATTCTGATTCAGAAAATACTCTTAACCAATTTCTTGTTTCATTTCCTAAGTTTTGTTTGTTGGAAAAAGTTACAACCTGCAGGAGAAAAAGTCTTTCAAACATCTTTTTAAGCTTAAGCTTAACAATCAGGTCACTCTAATTGGTTGTAAAACTCTTAGGAAGCAAACTTTCTCCGATGGTGGTTCCAAGTCTCGTTATCGCAGGTTCAATACCCCAAATGACCGATTAAGAAACCCAAACAAACATTTATTCCTTCAAAGTCGAGGAGACAGACTTTGACCACTTTCTCCATAACGATCAATGGAAAAAGTGGTAAATGTGCACTGTCAATTTCAAGGCGGAAATCTTCACTGTCTAATCATGAAGACTGTTATCGGTTTCTACAATCGTTTAGGTTCCTTTAGAGTCAAAGCTACAATTCTCCAGTTAAAATAAACAACTGTAATTTTCTGACAGACGATTTTCTATTGGTCAGTCCAACCAAGCTTTCTCAGTAGGAATGCTGAGAATAGCGGTAACCAGTCATCTCATTACGTGGCACATATTTAGTGAATACCACTATTTGCGGCAATTTTAATTTTAAGGCATCTTAAAGAAAACCAATTAACTTCTTTAAATTAGGTGACCCTACTTAACACAAAAAAGCTTGTTGAGACTTGGGAGGGTTTGTCACTCTGTAGGGGTCTCACTTAGTCAATATAATAAATATTCCCACGAATCTCGACCAAAAGGATGATTGTCTTCCTTAATTCGGTCACCCGCCTTTCAGCATAAAAAATTATTGTTCTATCTCCGGAGAAATTGAATACATTGTCGGAGGTCTTATTGTGTAGTCCAAACTTTCAAGGTCACATTGGTTGGTTTCTGAGTAAACCCGAGCTTAAGCTTGAGCCAGTTCCTAAGAAACTCCCTGCTGATATTCTGGGAATAAAAAAAGGGACATGGTGCAGAAGAGAATTTGAGTTGAGATTGGATTGACCGAGTTTGAATATATTGTTTGCCTCAGGACATCCGTCCAATGTCCACAAAAGCCTTCCACTCTCAATGACAAAGCTCCCGTGAAGAAATGAATAGAAAAACTGAAAATGTCTAGTCCTTCGACAGTGTTCGGACTTACTTTATTCCGTGCGTTCACATCACACCCGAGGTCAATCATTCGATCGGCCAAAGGAATTCGATTGTCTTTCACTGCATACATCAAAGGTGTCCATCCGGTCTCCTGTGAACAAAAAAACAAAATCCATTATTATTCCACAACAATGGATACCTCCAAAATTCATTCCAAGCCCACCGCCGTCATGTCTGATCTGATTCATCCACTACTGGGCAAAGTAAATATTTATGGCTAATAAATAAGGGATACATGGGAGAGACATTTGTTGAGGAAGGTCATTGTATCTAACGAGGTATCCACAGTGGGTGCTTACCGTATTTATTCTATAGTAGGTGGACTCTAATACGTGGTAATCCAATGTAAGCCGGGTCTTTTTCCAGCTTTCTCCGTATATCACGGCGGAGAAAGTAATGATTTCAAAAACAAAGAATTGTTAAGTTCATAAGGGGACATAGGCAGCTCTCATCATTTAACTATGCTAGGGATTAGATTCATCGGGAAGACACGATTTGCTATAATTTAGAGAGACTTTTCTCCTTATTTAAGCGATCTTTCCACGCAGAATAAATAGAGAACTAGTACCCATTCTCTCTGGAGAAATGCATTTTAAATCGCTTAAACTATATATCAAATAATGAGAGTATTGACAAACAAATTATTGTAAAGCATAAATAGTCAGGTCAAATTATCCATTATATGTTGGAGAGAAAGCAAAGTGTGGAAAGTGCAAGCGGTGAAAGAAACGGATTTCACCACAGAGAATAATGTTGGCGGCAATACAT
>JAQFYE010005443.1:0-11963 GCA_034694305.1 Protaphorura glebata | reverse complement strand
ATTTCGAAATCTTAAAATATTAAAATTTCAAAAAAAAGTTTCAAAGTAGTCTGAGAGATAATAAACACCCTGTATCACCATAGCGGGAAATGCAAAGATTTTATTAACCACCTTGTAGTTTCTTGGCGTTTAGTTCGGGCCTCGGGAATGTGACGGAGCGGTACCGCTAATTATTGGATTGTAAACCAGGAAATCTACTCTGACCTTGTTTTGGATAAAATGTTTACGGAACACACATCATAAAAAATAAAAATGCTTATTTCCATGACTAACAAATATTTGTATTGTGACGTGGAGATATTCTGATCATAATATGCACCATCCATACAGTCAGTAAGGATCAGAGAAGTCATTTTGACCAGTGAAGCAAAATAATTCGAATTTTTTTTCGCAACAACAACTATAGACGCTTTTGGAGTTTGTCGGTTCGTGCGTTCCTATACGCACCAGAAGTACTTGATTTGCAGAAAATCTCTCCCTCCTACTCAACATGCAGAATCTCAATGCACCATATGGTGAGTGAAATTAAATTCCACAGTAAAAACTTGGTAAAGATTTCCGTCGTTGGACTTTTTGCAGATACAGCCATAATTCTTAGGATATTTCGTCCGGCAATTTCGTTGGTATTGGTTGTAGGGCTGATAAATTGTGGGCACCATTCCACCATATGTTGTTTTGTAAGGGATTTGGCCAACATGTTCCAGGGCTCTGACTACCGACGACGACAACATGAGACAAACGAGGTTTGCGATTCAAAAGAAGTAAGATTATTTCATTATCCATACTCCCTCTGTCGACAGAAACACTGAAACGGTTAGTTATATTGGATGCACCGATGTTAAATAAATAAAATTGTGCTTCTAGAATGATCGGCCCCACAATGTTCGAGTACGAATTCACTCATCGTTCCAGAAACTCGTCAGAGGGAGTTTGAGGTATCAAATGAACGTGAAACCAGGGTCGGACTGCACGCTGAAATAACATTAGGGCATTTGAAAATTCGTTTCAAATTGCAACCCAAAATTCTTGTCATTATGTAATATTATTATATATGTAAGGAGTTATTGTAGTCATTTGTTATTAGTTAAAAGTGAGTCTTTTACAGTTAAATAGGAATAGTTGGTTTGAATGTTCCGGTATGATTGATTTGAATTGTCTCTCTACCTTAGCGGTAATGGATCTTGAAAACTTTTGTCGAGGCATGGAACCTTGTAGAACTCTTAAACTCTGAAGACGATTGCGATTCAGACTCGGACGATGAATCCGATGACGCAGAATTGTTAGACGGCGACGTTTGTCCACTGATATAGTTTGATCCATCTTCGTCATTTGAGGAGTCAGTTGTATTATTTTGCAACAATGCTGGAACCACAGTCGGGCCTCTCGTCAATAAAACAAGAGCCACGATCAGGTCGGCAGCGCCCATTCCACACAGGAAGACATCCCTGCCCCGGCGGTAGTACTTTGGCTTCAAGCAGACTGCTCCATGTTCTTTTTCTGCATTTTCTGCCATTCTTGCTTTGAAATGTGTTGGATACTAGGAGGTGTTCCTTAGCGCTCTGTGAGGGGCCACCATGCATCCGAGCACATGTTATTGGAGGACGAACCGGAGATTATGAAATAACCGGGCAGGAGCGCGAATCACGCCATAAATTTTCAAATTCTCAATAATTTTGACGGATCCTATTATTTTAATTTAAGCCCCGTCTTCATAGATGTACCTCACTCTTATCAGACATCCAAAAAGGGATTCGTTAAAGGGTTGGAAGAAAAATTATGTGGATTCACAATTTCCTTATCACTGATATACACGAGTGATGTCCCGATTCTATGAAAAGAGCCGAATTCGCACTGTAATGCACATGGCAATCTCAAAAGCTGGAAATGCTGCAACTGGAACTACAAGCGTAAGGTTATATTGCAATAATCGCAATAACCTGCCACGTCCAAACGAATTGTAATGGACGATTCGACAGTGCCACAAACTTTTTCAGATATCCAGTCACGGTTCCTCCAAGTCCCTGTCGAATCCAAACTGTACACCTCCCGGGCAATCCCTTAGCACCAAATGGCGTACAGGGATTGGACAACATTTAAACTTAAAGTCGTAGTAAGGGACCAGGTAGTAATTGGAGACTCCGGGCCTTGGTGATTGGTGCGATTCTTCGATTCAATATTTATCTACCATTCTTAAGCATGTGTGATTTATAAGGTGTATGTGTGAATTTTACGGTTATTAATTGTAATAGGTTGGTAGTGCTATTACCCATTGAACATCTGTTTGACACAGATGTTAAAATTATGTCGAACTGTTGCCAGCTAGTTATGGTTGGTATTCTGACATAAATATATATTTTGAATTAATATAAATAGTTTGGTAGGTTTGATTTTCGTACAACTGTTTAATACTGATATAACATCATGTCACATTGTTTCAAGCTAGTTGTGGTTGGCATATTTACATACAGATATCAGTAGAACTTTGCAAATTAGTAAGTTATTGTGTGTCTTGCTTAATAAAAGTCATCTTGTGTAAATTAATTCGTCAAGTCAGACCGAAAGTATACTTTATCTGAGTGAGTGCGACGGTTTGATGATGTTTACGCATGATTTGGATGGAGTGGAATCACACATGAAACAATTCCCGATTTCAATATTAATTGTCTGGACTAACAAAATAATTATAAAACCAATGCACCTTGAGTAAGATTTTCCTTCAGAAATTCACATATGTGTATACGCTTGTATTGTCGAATCACCAATTTTCTGTTCATTTCTTCCGGCAATGCAATGCATTGGTGATAATTTAATAATGATCTTGTAAAATTAGCGCATCTTTCTGCAAGGACGTCGCCGACCATTGCTGACAATTTACACTCATTGGCACTTAAAGCACTTAAATGATAATGAATCAACCTGTGCACTCATCAAGTGAAGTAGAAATACAAACACAACTCAATTTTTTCAAAATAAACATACTTACGTTCGTACGAACGACCTTTTAATCACATAATTAACCTTCATACAGAGAAACACAAGACACATAACATAAATCAATAATTCTGCTAAATATACAGGGTGTGTCAGAGCCCTCACAAAAACTTAAATAAGGAATCATTTTTCAAAAGCACAATGATCTTTCACCGCAGGAATCCATAAATCCGTATATCACCAACACAATTAAAATTAAACAACTGACAAGGACGGATTTCCAAATTTCTTACTCTGTCGAACTGATTTTGTCTAAAATTTACTCCTTTTTTTAACCTATTCTTGCTATTTCATCACAATCTAAACATTTGGACAACGTATTCTTACTGGGTAACCTCGTACTGTCCAAACAAATAAAATACTAATTCCTTCACTTTCTTGTGTGAGCAGTACGGGCTTACCTGCTACCAAAATTGTCAAGTTATTTTGATCATAATATTCATAAGCCCCCCCCCCCGTTACCGATTACCCCCTCCCTTTATCCCCGTTTATAATCCTGGTGACATTAATGTCCCGTTTAGGAATAGATTTGTCCCCCCACCCCCATGGCCCACCCCCACAGTGTGCATGTGATCCATCCCCTGTCTTCTCTTTTCTCCTCATAATCGCTTTCTTGTCAACAGTTTTCAAATCATAAGCTAAGCCAATCTTTGCCATAAAATCAATAAATGCTGTTGTCCAATTGTGCTGATAATTTCCCAATTCCGCCGTCTTGTAATCCCATGGGAATGTGTGATGATAATTGTGCCATCCTTCGCCCATCGCAAATATTGATACAAATTTATTTTCAGATGGATTTATTGCCCTGTAATCAAAATCAACAAAAAATTAAGTTTGGGAGTCCGGGTCGTGCTAATAATAGTTAAGGATGCACATATTGTAATAATAGTTAGGAATGCACACATGTTAATAATAGTTAAGGATGCGCCAATGCTAATAAGAGTTAAGGATGCACGTATGCTAATAATAGTTAAGGATGCATACATGTTAATAGTAGTTAAGGATGCACACATGCTAATAATAGTTAAGGATGCGCCAATGCTAATAAGAGTTAAGGATGCGCCAATGCTAATAAGAGTTAAGGATGCACGTATGCTAATAATAGTTAAGGATGCAGACATGCTAATAATAGTTAAGGATGCACATATGCTGATAACAGGTAAGGATGCGGCTATGCTAATAACAGTTAAGGATTCACATAACTTACTTATTGTAAGGCTTGGCTCCCCATAGATGAGCTGCACTATTCACTAACCAAGTGGCATTTAGGCTGAAACAAAATCTCAATTGTGTTGCAAAGAAGAATGCATTTGTGAAGGTTTCATTCCACAAGTACATGGGGACCATTGTCGGCATGACAAAGCAGCAGAGGAACATCAGTGGGACGTAGTGTCTGCAAATGCCAAAAAAAAATTTTTAATATAATATTCCCACTACTAGGGGTAAGAAAAAAGATATTGAGATGAATCTTAGAAAATTAAGTCTATATTTCTGAAACCGTGAATTTTGGAACACCTTGTAAAAAATTCTAGAATTCCGGGATGTAATTCATACCTTCTCTGAAAATCTAGCAAAGGGTCATTCTCCAAATCCGACATATCAATGCCTTTCCCTTTTTCTCTGATGGCAGGGTGTTTCTTACACAATAACCATCCGATGTGTGCGAAAAAGAATCCACGATTAACATTATGTGGGTCTGCATTTGTTTCTGAATATTTATGGTGCAGGCGGTGGTCACGACACCATTCGTACACTGAATTCTGCAAAAATGGAAAGGGTCACAGTCAGATACCTCAATTTACCTGGAAAATTTCTAATGACATCAGATATATCAGATAAATACTTAAGAGAAGACAATCTTTTTTTGAAGTCCTTACCTGAAAACCAATAGTTTGAAAAATAACTAGCGCAACCTGTAGTGGTAATTTTGCTTTATATGACTTGTGTGCCCAGAGTCGATGACAACCAGCCGTGATTGACATTCCAGTTGTGACCGTTAAAAATAAACCTGGAAATTTCATTTGGAAGATTTATTTAATTTACTTAACCATACAAGTTTACGACATCGCACCCTTCGCATGTATCAAAAATTTATGACTTACCCCAAACGACGGTCTCCCACATAATTTGACCAGAAATTAATAGAAAAAGTCCATAAACAGCTGCCGAATGTAAGTATATAAAAAATATAACATTTCTCCATGCAATTTTTAACGGAAATTGTTGTTCCATGAGAGGAATTGATGAAGATTTCCCACGACCATTGTTGTTGTTGTTGTTGCACTCTGTCTCGTCATCCTTCGTTGTCCTCAATTCTTGCTGAATAGTTTTCGTTTGTGTCATTTTTCTTCAAGGACACTGAAGGTCAGTGTCAAACCTGCATGGAAATAGACAATCGTAAATCGTATTCCAAATTTTTTTTCTACATATCTTCCGTTTGAAAAATTATAGTATCGACATCAAGAAATATCGTAAAAATAACTTGAAAAACTTGGCTTTTCGACATCAGAAATGACGCCACCAAAATATTAATTTGATTTTGAAGAAATCGTGAAAAAGAATTCCGTATTCGTCCCAAAAAATGATAAATGGTCGATAGAAAAAAAATTTAATACTAAACTTTCAACTTTGGATTTTTTAACTTAATTTTTAAATTTAGATTTCGCAAAATTACCACGATATCACTCGGGAAATTTGTTGGAAAAGATTGAATTTTTTACCTTTGGTCAAAAATTATCACGGATTCCTTCCCTGTTACAAAATTACCACGAAGTCACTACTCGGGAATTTATTGAGGGATTGGGCCCAATTTTTGCCTGGGCAAACTAATGTGTTCCCCTTATCGCTGTTTGAATGGACTTGAACGGAAGTTCAGACTGCGAAAGGGTATAAATGTGGCCCTTGTCTTGGACACTTGTGTTAAGACTGCATTTATTTTTAGAATATTCCATGCTCTGTAATGTTAAGATGATTGGGGCATACATTTTTGGCCCTGCTTAGCTTGCATGAGGTGTATGGCATGGTCTGTGTCGTGGTCATCCAAGTATGAGGGCAAAGGGGGGAAAGTGGAACGATACAATCGTTGCATTGTATCCAACTGCATATGAAATTGAAAGCAATCATTTTTTTAAGTTCAAGTTTTTAATCCCATATAAAATACGAGGTAGTTCATAACAATGAACCTACCACCTCAGCATTTATACTTATGTATAAATTTTGTCCTAACCTCAATTCTACTATCGGGGATCTTACTTCGTTGCATTTAAGTAAGATAATTGCAACTCCGGTCATTTTATTGAGAAACCAGCATTAAACATTATGCGATTTGTACACAATTCTGACATACCCTGTAGCAGCACCAGGTACAGTTCTGTGCAGTTTTTTGTATTTGCAAATCCGTCCATCTTATTATAAACCAAAAAATTCAAAGGCGGGAGAATTCTGACCCACCCTGTAGTAGTACCATGTACATTTCTTTGCAGCATATCGTTCCAATACCGTCCATTTTATTGTAAACCAGACTTGGGTCAATTACATTGATTAATTGTAATTTCAATTACAGAATACAATTACAATTACGTAATTTGTAATTGTAATTGTAATTAATTACTTTCAGAATCCCGGCTGTAATTTGTAATTGGAATTAAATACTTTAGAAATTGTGTGTAATTGTAATTGGTAACTGAATTTATATTTTTCTCAATTACTTTTACAATTATTTAAAATATTTACCATCCAATACAAAGATGTAACTATGATGTTAGCACACATAAAATCCTCATTTCGAGAAAATAATTTGAATTGTAATTGCATTTTCAATTGAAATTACGTAATTGTAACTGAAATTAATTACATTTTTATTTTTGTCCACGTAATTGTAATTGTAGTTAACGACTCTTGAAATTTCTCCATGTATTTGTAATTATAATTAATTACAATCAGAAATGAAGGTGTAATTTGTAATTAATAGCATTTTGAAAGTAATTGACCTAAGTCTGTTGTAAACCAAAAAATGCAAAGACGCTTATCTTTGCGCAAATCTGGCCCACCCTGTAGCAGCATCAGATCCCTTTTTTGCAGCATAGCATATGTATTTGTAACTACATTCATCTTATTGTGAAGCAAGAAATACAATTACGGTGAATTTTGACCCACCCCGTAACCCAATTTTTTTTTTAAATATTGGGACAAATAAGACTCAGCATAATTTCTGGACCTATTTTTGGTTATTTTTGGTGATACGCCAAAGTGATTCGTTTCTACAGAGGATGATTATGAACCCAGTGGCGAGTCTAAGATTTTTTGCCACGTAGGCACAAATAGATTTTATACACGAAGTAATATTTACAAAATTATTCAAATTCAAATTCTATACATTATTCAAAACATTTTAGAATAATACAGTTTCTTTGAGAAAATAGGTTAAGAAGTGGCCAATTTGCCCACATTTTTGGCATCTTGGTTGTAAATTCGACTACAAAGCTGAAAATCGGCCCGAAGGGCAGAAATTTTTTGGGTTTCTTTGAGAAAATAGGGTAAAAAGTGAACAATTCGCCAGCATTTTTGGCGTTTAAGTTGTAAATTAAACTACAAAATTGATAATCGGCCCGTAGGGCCGAGATTTTTTGGAGATGTCTTTTTATCTAGTGTATAGGAACAAAATTACACGTAGGCACGGGCCTATTTGTGCCTGTTCCTAGACTCGCCACTGTATGAACCACCCTGTATAGCCATATTATTCAAGAATAAGTTTTATGGATCATCATTAAGCTCTTAAGGGTGTTGACGATGAGATTGAATGGAAAGGTAAGATTCTATTTATATACGTGTCACTCATGTTAAATGAAAAGACTTTGGAAAGGATTCATCCCTGCACAGGTATTAACGACAATTGTCTTCAGTGGCGGATCTGGGCCTCTAGGGATTCCTTTAAAAATCCACAGTTCAGTTCCTTTCACACAATTAACAAATTATTCACAAAACACTCAGTAATTTTATCAGTAAAAAAATTATGACAAAATGCACTAAAAATATTTAATAGTGAGGAAAATTAGTGGAATTTAAGACTTCATTAAAGGGACCGTATCGGAGTCAGTGTGAATCAGAGGAAATGATCCCAAGCACAGTGACGTTCGAAGGGCCAATCCTATAATTTTAACACGACCTGTTCATAATAGGTTGGAAAATAAAACAAAAAAATTGTTTGATTCGGAGATAAAATTCGGATATATGCAAATTTTTTGTACTTTGCAAAATAATTGTATAAATTCGAAGTAACATTCGGGAGGCCGTATTTTTGCAGTTGAGAAATGTAAATTTTCTTGAGAATTTATAGTGGAACGCAAATAACTACTGAATTTAAAAAAACTGGTTATTTGCACGACACTCATACATATTAATTTAAATATATTTAACTTTATACAAAATATCAGATGACTGGTCTTGTAATCCTAAATTTCAAAATGTCCTACTAAAAGCTGTATCGGCACCCAGATTTCCTCTACAGAATGTACAACTCACTTTTTCATGTTATAAGTCACAATGTATATTTTAATTCACTCTTCATAATATTGTATTACTAGTAGCTCGCAATGTATTTTCCAGGACGGATATGTTGATATTATTCTTGTGTTTTGTGTAGTCTAATGAACCTAACAAAACTTGGTTGCTCTTTACTACTACTAGGGGTACCTCCTCTAGGCAAAATTAGAAACTACGTATATCATACCTTAAGACGAATGTCAATTAATGCGTTTACTTTGCACTTTTATATTAAAAAGTCAACCTATTGTAGCATAGTGGTACCCGATGGGTCAAAAATGGCTTAGTCAGCTCGGGAGCTCTACTCTGTAGTAGTTGCTTCCACTCTCGTAACATACAATACAATAGTGGTACCCGTAATCCCTTATTTTGTAATGTACAGGGTTTGATCCTACGACAATGTATAGAGATTACTTTTTCAAATAGTTTTCTGCCAATATTCCGTTTTTCCATACAGTTAAAGGTGGCCTGAGTGGGTAAAATGCGTGAGAACCCAATTTTAACGAGTTTAAGGTGAATGTCAATGAATGTATTTTTGTAAAAGGCAGTAGCAGTACGTGGCAGGTAGTTCTGTATATTATAGTTCCGTCTAAGATCCGCCACTGAATTTTGTTTCCTTTTTCTGTTCACAAAATCCTTGGGGGACAAAACCTTTTTGTTTTCTGTTTTTGAGTAACGGCCTTACCTTTTCTTTGGAGGACAAGCTCAAGTACACACTCCATGTCCTTACGCTCTCTGGGTCAATAATACGTATTTACGCACAAAGTTCATTCATGCTATTTAATATAAGGAACAAAAATGTTCAACTCTGTTATATTTTTTGGCAACTTTTCCAGAACTTCAAAAAAATTAAATTATTTAAAATTTTGGAAAAATTAATTCCATACTGGAAATCATTTGAACTGGAGATTGGTACCCCTAGTAGTAGGGAATTGTTTCAGCTATATTCAAGACTGTTTATACTACTGATTTTCAAGCCAATGAAATCCAAAGTGACAAAATAATCTCTCATAAAATTGTTCGTAATTTTGAAAATGTACGGAAAATAATTTAATTCATTCCATCTGTAAGCATTTATATCATGTGTCAAGGATTTCTTATTGACAAAAATAATAACTGACTGTGTATCACCGCTATGATAAGAAATTGACACTTATTTATATATTCATAAGATTTTGATAAATGGCCGGCCATCGAGTAAATTATGGCATGATTGTATTACATTAAAGATAATTGACTTTTAAATTAAAATATATATGAATTTGGGAGAAAGTAAAAGTTTAGTGTACAGTTCATGTACATAAGTACACAGTCCATTATTTCATGCCCTGCTTGTCCCATGCCGCATGTGTTCTCTCACCCATGTACCATGAAAATCATGAGTGAACAAAGGATTATAAGGAAGGGGAATGCTAAATACACCTAAATGTTAACTGACTTACTAAGCATTAATTTCCGACTTAATTTTAAAATGTAGGTGGCCATAGAACTTTATTCCGATTGACAACTATTAATTAATATTTTTTAATTTACTGAACTACTTTGAACTTTTTTGATTATTTTAGTTGAGCGCAAAGTGAAATTTTTTTGTGTAATAATCCAATACGTAACTGCCGGAATGAGATTTGTGTTTTGTATTTTAAAAATAAATTGAAAAATGAATTTGAAAAATGATTTTGAAAAAAGAAATTGAAAAATGAAATTGCGAGAACTGCCACACTGTGTCTGTTCGAGGAATTTAACCATTAACAACTAATGTTAAAAAACAGGTAGATTATACAGGATAATGGTATGGGTTACGGCCCCTATTATTTTGCCGTGCCGTGCGGGGTTTCACATTATAGGTAAGTTATTTTTTATCACTTCACTGGTTTCTTCCTACTACTACTAGGGGTAACCACTCTCCTGGAGATAAAACGGTGAGATATAGTGTGCAAAATTTCTAATAGTGCGCAGTCTTTTTAATAAAATAATTATATAACTTACAAAATAAGAATAATTTCCGAGTCCGGGATGTGATGTCAACTTATTTTTAGGTAGTTAATATTTCATTCGAGTCAACTAATTTTCACCGTAATAGAATTAATTCACTTTTTTATTGTAATCAAATTCTTATTGAAATTAAAATTTACTGACACTACTGCCAACACTAAACAATTCTAGAGACTGAATGAAGTCTTGAATATTGCAGTTTCGCCATGAATTAAAAATCATTACATGTACTATGCAATATTGCAAAAAATCTATTTATAAAACTATATACCGAAAAATGTATTAAAAAATCATTGGGGGACCATTATTGAAAATTAGCCCTTGTTCAAGATGTACAAGGTCCCAATTATATAAGTACATAGTGATTGGTCTAACCACACATATTACTTAATAATTTAGATACAATTTTTCAAACACAAATTAGATAATAGCGGAAAAATGAATAATATTTACCAGAATGCTTCACCATACCTTACACATTACGTCGAATGTAATTTGATTAGTCCATTTCTGTACAGAACATAATTGAGACCCTGTACACTAAAGAAAGCCTATTTATAATACTACGTGTACGTACTTGCTATAAATGGAAGGCATAAGGAAATCCCAGGGAGTGGATTGTATTGTTAACATTTAAGTCCTTCAAAACTTTGCACGCTTAGTCCAATGTGCAATTCCCTTTTACTTATAAACCATGGCGAATGTAAAGTTCCACCCTTGTAGTAATTGAAAATTGTCTTCAAAGACCTAGTCTTGGTATTAAACCTAGTTAGAAAACACATTACTCTTCAATAATACACAGGGTTGTTCCTAACTTTTTGACAGTCCATAATATTGAAGTAGAACCAGAATGTTCCTTGAAAATTAAAATTGGACAAATCAAAAAATTTGGGCAAATTTACCATAACATTTAAACAATTAAATATTTTATCCTTTTTTCTCTAACAGCCAGACTTGGGTCAATCACTTGAAAAATGTAATTAATTACAAATTACAAATTACACCCTCATTTCTCATTGTAATTGTTACAAATACATGGAGAATTTTTGAAAGTAATTAACTACAATTACTATTACGTGGACAAAAATGAAAAAGTAATTAATTTCAATTACAAGTACGTAATTGTAATTGAAAATGCAATTCAAATTACAATTCAAAATACTTTCTGGAAATGAAGATTTATGTGTGCTAACATCATAGTTACATCTTTGTATTTGATGGTCAAAATTTTAAGTAATTGCAAATGTAAATGAGAAAAATATAATTACAAATTACAAACAAATTACAATTACAATTACACACAATTTCTAAAGTATTTACTTAAAATTACAAATTACGCAAGTCCATTGCAGCATGATGGTTTGGTTGGCCCATTCTGTCTCGCTGTGCTGGGGTTTGATTCCTCGGACTTGCACTCCCGGTGGTTGCTTTAAAGAGGT
>JAQFYE010005442.1:0-11964 GCA_034694305.1 Protaphorura glebata | reverse complement strand
TTGAAACAGAACCTGTTTCTGCTGTTTCAGAACAGTGAGGATACTCAGATATACAATGAACAATACAGTGACATAATAAGAACAGAAACAGATTTGAAACAGAAACTGTTTCTGCTGTTTCAGAACAGTGAGGATACTCAGATATACAATGAACAATACAGTGACATAATAAGAACAGAAACAGATTTGAAACAGAAACTGTTTCACGGTGTCAGAGCTGTGAGGATACTCAGATGTTCAATGCACAATACAGTGACATAATGAGAAAAGGAAAAGATTGTGTTGAAAGATTGAGAGTTTCAGTTTTCACCCCGTGATTTTATTTGTTATATACACTTGATAACTCACAAGCTTGGATTAGTTCGTTGTAGTGTTTTGGCCAGACAAGATCAAATATTGTGTTCCCATTATTCGAGTCGTGAGAATTGGAATTCTTAGAAGTTCAAATTCTAATCAAGCTCTAATAGTGAGCGATTCCTCTGTACTCGTGTGTTTGGTTTTTATAAAATTATTAACTTTATTCGAAATTTCTTTTATGTTAAAAAATGGATTCCGATAGTAGCGATGAGGATGAGATGCAAAGCACTTCAACATATTCGGACTACATGAGCTGTGAGTTAATTTATTTCTATACCTTAGTGTATTGAATCCCAAGAGCAATAAATTTTCTAAGCTTTGCTTTTAACTGACAAAATATATTACACATTATTGTTACCAAGGTATCAATGGTAATCCTCACCCTGGCCCTGCAAAAGAATCGACCTCATTAGCCTTTGCGGCATTGCCTCCTCCACAGCATAGGCTTAAAGCGAAACCAATGTTATCCGGTCTTTCCGCTCTACAATATGAGACATGCTGCCGAATTATGGACGCGCATGAAAAGTTTCTTCCAGGTGGGGAAATCCGAAGAGGATTCCTGTTAGGTAATTAGATAAGCTTTTCTAAAGTTTTCAATTACATTGAAACCAATCATATTTTTTCTACTATACTTTAAAAGTTGTACTGTGGTATGTATCAACCCCTCTAAATCCATTAACTGGCAATGATTTTCTTGATACGTGTAAGGTGATGGGACCGGTATGGGAAAAGGACGTCAAATCGCTGGAATTATTAAAGAAAATAAGGATAATGGAATGAAGAAAGCCCTTTGGGTCAGCGTTTCGGACAGTCTTCTAGAGGCGGCTGACAAAGACCTCCAGGATGTAGGCTTGAACACATCTAAAATTTCATTGAAGCCAAGCACTGGGCATAAATATTTTCCAATATTTACCCTGAAGCATAAGAGCACAGATTTGACCACGATGGAAGGGGTCCTTTTCGTTACTTATTCAACACTAATAAGTAGAAACCCCAAAGCCAATTTGTCTCGTTTTGAAGAAGTTTGTAACTTTCTGGGTCCGAACTTTGACGGTGTCGTAAGTGCATATTAATTATTGCTCGTTAGTTTCGTTCATGGTTTTCACAATTAGAGAGAGACATTGGACATTTATTTCCGGTGGAAATTAGCACCAATTGTCCACACGATTTCATATTACAGATCGCCTTTGACGAGTCACACAAGGCAAAATCATTTAACGTCAATAACAAAAAATCAACGGCGACTGGCAATGCTGTTGTGCGTCTTCAAGAGCGTATGCCTTCCGCACGTGTAATTTACGTATCAGCAACCGGCGCAACAGAGTTGGAACACTTGACGTACATGACCCGGCTGGGTCTGTGGGGCAAAGGCACTTCGTTCAACTCGCAAGCAGATTTTCTCGTCGAGATGCAGAAACGGTAATATCAAAGAAACATTATAAGAAGTAGCTTCTAAACCCGAATACCTTTTACATTTTGTAGTGGGGTCGGGGCCATAGAACTATTGGCTATTGAGTTAAAGGCTAAAGGGATGTACATCTCCAGACAAATTGGATTTGAGGATGTGAGTTGTGACTTCAAAATTATAGAGCCCAGTGATGAGTTTGTCAGTATATACGATCTGTCAACTCAAGTTGTAAGTATTATCGCTAAATTCCTATGTAGGTATGTATGTTGTATTAACATATAGTCAGCCAGACCATGCATCCGATATTCTATGCAGTTTCAGGACTTAATAAAACTACACCTTTTTTTGAAGAAGGATTCGAATATTGTTAATCAACGAAAATTTTGGTCATCACAACAGCGTTACTTCATGGCAGTCTGCACGGCCATCAAAGTCGAGGATGTGGTAGCTTTGGCAAAGTAAGTAAATTTTATAGACAACTAGAGCACAAATTAACAATAACACAATAGGTGTTCTGAATAGGATTGCACTGAATTTAATAAAGTTAAGCAATAAATGCTAACTTTCAATTTGCTAACAAAATAAATGTGAACTTGATCAGTTTTTTTAAAAAAAATTGCGTTCCTTCCATAGTAAAGAGCTTAATTCGTTCAAAAGCGTTGTCATCGGGCTACAACACACAGGAGAGTCGACCTTTAAAGCAAGCTTGTCGGAAGGGCTTAAGATTTCAACAAACTCCGTGCTATTGTAAGGGGTATTTCACTAATCGTTTATATTTTTAATTGTCTAATCCTGCCACAATTGCGGGATTGGACAGGTCATCCTCTGCAACTACCCGACGTTGGTTTTGATGATGCAACTTAGTAATTAATTTTATCCAATACATAGGTACAATTTGAGAGAATGCTTGACTGCATTCGGATTTAGAAGAAGAAAGCCGCATGAAATATTGAGGCAGCCATACAAGATGTACAAATTTAATTCATTAGTTTGCACTGATCCAACGAAGGCAGAAGAAATAATTAATAATATAAATAAATTATTGTTCAAACTGGAGCCAAAACTGAGCCCTATCAAAAACCCAATTGATATTTTAATAAACAAATTGGGTGGACACGAGAATGTTGCTGAGGTATTTTAAAATTTCATCTGATTCCAGGTTACACACTTAATTCGTTGTACACATTTTAGCTCACCGGTAGACAGTCCAGAGTTGTTGGTGACCAAATTGAATCTAGAAGAAATTCTAGAAAGACAAATTCTATTTCATGCACAGTAAATAACAAAGGTAATTTATGTACTGTATTCAGACTATACGGAATTTCTGCGGTTTCGTATTAACCCAGCATTATATTTAGAAAGGATTGCGTTTCAAGAAGGAAGAAAAAGAGTAGCTATCATATCGGACGCTGCATCAACTGGCTTCTCACTCCATTCAGAGGTGCTCGCACGATCCACCTGCCCACGCGTTCACATTACATTAGAATTACCGTGGAGTGCGGAGAAGGTTGTCCAACAATTAGGTATCATATCATTCCAAATATTCGTTCTATTCTATAATATCCTTTCTTTTATTTTTTAACAAACTCTGTCACCTTGTAGCAATCAGAAATTACAAAAATCAAAATATTCCTAGGTCGGACACACCGGTCTAATCAGGTCTACCCGCCCAGATATATTTTTGTGTTTACATCGATTCCGGCTGAATGCCGTACAATATCTACCATTTCAATGCGCCTGGCACACTTGGTATTAACTACTTATTTCGTTGTGTATTTTTGTAAAAACCTCCTGACTGTATCATTATTATTAGGGTGCGATCACCAATGGTGATAGAAGGATGAATTCATTCGACATACCAATAACATATGGCCATGAGGAAGTATTCTCCAGAAAGGCATTGTTGTCGATTCTAAAGTTTGCATTGGGGAAGTTAAGGCTGGAATCACCACCAATTGAAACTTCGGAATTACGAAAATCGCTTTTGGACATTGGCATTCTAATTAATAGAAATCATAAGCTCGGAATAAAGCCTGGTTGCAACCATGTTGAGAAATTTCTTAATCGACTGTTTTGTTTGGACCTCAGCATGCAGAAAACCATCGTGCAAATGTTGTCCGAGGAAGTTGCTTCCATGATTGAAGGTGCAAAGAAGTTGGGAACATATGAAAATGGAATCAAAGGTATGGCAAATATTCTATTGGTGTTAATTATGAGTCATTAACATTTCCTCATTCTTAATACATTTTACAGACCTTGTCCCGCCAAAAGGCTGTAAACAAATTGTCAAGCCTACGAGAGTTTTTAGATTTGAACGTAATAATCTCGTCGAGACATTTGAATTGCATGAGGTAGTTCTAGACAGGGGCATGTCGTATGAAAGAGCAAGACGTATGAAGGATAGCCTGAAGCAGACGTTCAATACTGACCTTGCATTTTTTATGATTTCAACAAACGCAATAGTAATGTGCGTGCGTGTAAAAAAAGAAAACGGACAAGCCCAACTTTACGACGTGTTTTCACCACAAAGGGGGAAGACTGTATGTGATATACATGGTGTCTACGAAAAAGCGCTAATTCGTTTGGGTATTCGTCATGGTTCGGCGATTTAGTGTCATTGCCAGTAAAGTGTGGCCTGCACTAAGATAAAATATTATCAAACAACTGTGGGCTTCTTCGTGGACACCCTGCGCAATAATGTTAACAGTCTGACATTTGCTAATAATGTAAATCCATTTAGGGTACCCTCAAAATGGCGGACTTGACCACCCAGGGTTTGAAAATTAATAACAACACTGAGGAGTACATTAAAAATACCTGGACGGCTCTGTATACGAAGGAGGGAAACACATGTCGTCATAAATTAAGGTTCGTACAAAGTTTACAGTGTATTTGAAAGTGCTTGACCAAACCGATTTTTCCTTTTTAGCGATGGGGACTGTCATCAAATTAATTGTCAATCCGGGTCACGAAAGAAAACTTTCCACGTGTTGTCGGGAAATGTGATGGAGAGGTGGGACGCTATTTCCAACCGTATTGATTACCACGTCATGAAGGTTATCCGCGTGAAATTGGATACGACTAGATCAATCATCGGCGTGATCATTCCAATTAGAAATTTCGACGCAATCGTGCATTACCTTAAATCGTTGTAGAACAGAAAATTGTAGTTTCAACTATCGACGTGAATCATTGTAGTAAAATTTTGAAGTAGGTATTGAGGGATTATTCAAACCCAATCCATTTTATACTCAACGCAACTCAACTGTAACGTCAATTTCACCTCATGCTCTTCAATTAGAATATTGTTCAAATCCCACGTAGTAATTACGGCTTCATTGTATGCCAGAATATATATTGTGTGATCACAATTAGCAATATGTTCAAGAAATGTCATAGGCAACAATATGTTTTGAAACATTGTCATTAAAAAGAAAAAATAAAGTTTAGCCTCTACGGTCTTGTTTTGAAATACAATTTGCTGAGTGGCTCATAATTACTTGCGTTGCAGCAAACACTGTAGTTAAACGTTCAGAAGAGTAGAACAACACAAGTAGAAGCATATTCGACCAGAATGATATGGCAGCCGTGCTATGGCTATGTCACTGATGCCATTAATACTTTAGTAGTTTCGACACACAAACTATCTAAACACTATATTAAATTAAAAAATTATCTATCCGGTAAAATGTCGCAGATAGCATATCATTGAAAGCATACAACTTATGAAATCAACATCTGGCAGTAGGATAGGAGTACACAAGGAGTACGTCTTGTTAGCGCTAGTGTTACAACGGGGTAGATACATTGTCCTAAGTTCAAGGTAGAGGAAGAATAAACAGTCTCCGACAGCCCGTGGAAAAAGTATTGAAGGAGTGGTTGAGAGGTTGTTTTGGGACGCCGTAGTGAGTGGTAGGGAGATTACAGAGAGGGATTTAGGGATTATAGAGAGTGTGAATGGGAGTCATAGATGGGGGTGACCACATAACGTTAAGAGATAGGGATGACCATATAACTTTAAGAGATAGGGATGACCACATAACGTTAAGACATGTGCACGACCACATAACGTTAAGAAATATGAATGACCATGGCGTGATGGGGTGTGATGACTACATAACGTCACTTAGTGGTTCGAATAGATGGAGTTCCAATTTTGCGTTTTGGAGTCACGGTGGCATAGGCCCCTGGCACAGGGACTGATTTGGCTGTTTTAGAACAGTGAGAATATTTAGATATTAAATGCACCGCACAGAGACAGAATAAACAGTCGTGACTGGATAGAGAGGCCGTGGTATTGGAGAGTAGTATAAAGGATATAAAAAGTGGTTGAGAGATTGTAGAGAGTTGTTGAAAGGGTGCGGAGTGTGGTTGAGAGGGTGTTGAGTGCGATAGAGGCGTTGAGAAATGGTAGAGAGTGTGTGGAGTGTGGTAGAGAGGGTGTGGAGTGTGGTTTAGGGGGTGTGAAGTGTGGTTGAGATGGTGCAGAGAGTTTTTCAGAGGGTTTAGAGAGTGGTGTAGAGGGTTTGAACAGTTGTGGAACCGGTGTGCACAGCAGTTGGGACTGTGAGGAGTGGTTTAAAGCGTTCGGAGTTGTTGGGAATGTTCAGACTATGGATAGGGGTTAAGAGGGTGAAGTGTATTAACCATGTCACGAAAGTTTCAGTTATCGTTCGACGTTCAGCCGGAGTAGTTTTGTTTATTATTCCGTCAATTATTTGCGACATGTGTGTAAGAAGACTGAGTTTTTGAAAGTTCGATTGGATTATTAAGAACAAACGGAATTGTTCTACAGAAGGTAGAGTTCTCTATTACGTGACAACAGGAAATACAGCATGGGTGAGTATTGCCAAAACAATAATACCAATATATTCTAACCGACTAGAAAAAACTGGTAAGAAACAGAAACAGAATAGGAACAGACACCGAATTGACTGTTTGAGACCACAGTAGTTACATCTGCTCTGAGTAGAAAACAGGTAAGTCTAGAGACAAAATAGGAACAATAACGTCTCTAATATAAATAAGAGTACGAGCGTAAAAAATCACTATTAGTATTGACGGCCACATAGGTAGATTCAGTTATCGTTCGACGTGCAAACTGATTAGTCGTGTTAGTTTTGGCTCTCAGTAGCCACAAGTGTTCAAGAAGTTTCAGTTTCTAAAAGTTCGATAAGGAACAAATTTTAGGTTAATTTATTCTTCATATGGTAGAGTTCTCCATTAGTATAGATAAAAACAATCGGAAACTGACAGTATGGGTAAGTATCGGCAGAAGTTTGATATCGATATTCTTTGGGAGGAAGTTGTTAGACGATCGGACGATTTTAAAAAACGGTCATTGGTCGGTCTAAAAACCTTAAAAAGTTTATGTTGATTTCTTGCTGAAACCTTTGAATTTGAGAAACTATCTATTCTTAGCTTACTGCTTAATTCTTCGGAATAATCACTAGAGCTAATATTGCAAATACATGATTTATTCTTGCAGCGTGCTCGAGGTTGACCTTAGCCTCAATTATTTTAGACTTTCAAAACGTCAAGACGCCAAGGGATTTAAACGAGAAAGCGTTCGTCTTGGCCGTGACCGAATACGCTCGCACAACAGACTTCAACTCGCCTGTTCATCCGTTCAAGCCTTGGAAAGAATTAGGAGACCCTGACCATTTGTTGGTTCGAAGTGGCTTTGGTATAGTTGGCAAATTATACCATAAGATAAAGCATGAGATATCGAGGGGCGCTGGGAAGGAGGATGACGATGAGATTAATCCCGAAGATAGCGTTTCGTAAGAACAATTTGTCTCGTATTTGCTAATACTTTCGGATATAAACATAATACTGGTAACCTTTTGAGCTCGATCAGGAAGACTAAGTAATATTTAACGAAAGCGGTTTATGCGCATAGCAATGTAACTAACGATTGGGGTATTGTTTCAATGCATCACTAGATAGTAAGACTCTATACCGTCTCATATCGACTATTAAAATTGTGATGACGTACGTTGGTTCAACAGGGCGGTTGCGGCAGCGAGCTCTACTGCAACTGATAAAATAGTCTACAACCAAAAGGAAAATGCCGCTAAGCAGTTCAAAAAATGGTTAGTTGGCGAACCAGGTGACAGGCCGAAGAAAGACGAATCTGCTGAGGCAAAAGCTAAAAGGGAGAAGAGAGTGGAAAAGGCTTACAAAGTGCGTGGTCCATACCGGCGACTCCTGTGTGGCCTGTTTGTGAAACTTCATGGTGAGAAATTTTTGAAGTGTACAAAACATCTAGCTTTTTAGTAATTGTCCGATATATTAGATCTTAAGTGCAGCAACAATGAAATTAGAAAATCACGCAAAGAGAATTTGCCAGAAATCTTCATCCGCTATTACAATGAACTGCGGAATGACAGAACCGAGTGCTCCAAACGGTGGTCGAAACCTCTAGTATTAGATGATATACATAACTTCCCTAATGCTCGTACGGAAGACGACCCGAGTGGGTTTCTCGATATGGACGGTAAGAAATTTTTTGCTACTTTTTTTAATTACTATATATTGGAAAAAGTGATCATAGTCAAAAAAGTCAAACAAAATTTAACCGGGGTTTTGATTTATCACGGCTAATTGAGACGGAAGTCGTGTCTTGTTTCAGTCTTGCTTGCGTTAGATTTATGCCGGCCCATTTTTAGGCGTGCAATTTCCCTTATCTTAAAAATGAAGTATAGTAGCTTTTCATGTACTTCATCCAACGTTTCAGAGGACTTCGGAGACGAAATCGAAGATATTGAGTCCACTCGCGATAACGTTCCAGTCCAAAAGTTAACACTCCCTGACACTGGACGGATCAGCTATGCAATCTCCTTTGAAGAAAAAATTGAGGAATGCTCAAACTCCATTCAAAGTTTGCAGGAGGAGAAAACCAAATTGGAGTGCAGAGTTGCACAAATTGACGAACTCATGTGTGATAAAAAAAAGAAATTGGAATATCTTCGTATTGAGCGCATGAAGGTTTGTCAAAATGAACGACTTGTTGAAATTGCCAGGCAGCTGTTTCCAGATGTTGACACTTTCCCCGATGATGTCAAGAAATATTTGCAAGCGGTGGGAGTGCTTAAAACATATTGCGAAAGCAAAGAAATGGATGTAATTGCGTGGCTGAAGCA
This sequence comes from Protaphorura glebata, assembly GCA_034694305.1. Lineage (NCBI taxonomy): Eukaryota > Metazoa > Arthropoda > Collembola > Poduromorpha > Onychiuridae > Protaphorura > Protaphorura glebata. The sequence goes on along the minus strand of JAQFYE010005442.1, from coordinate 3,054 downwards.
CATATTTCAGGATGATATATATGTGGACAATATTATCGGTGCAATGTCTGAGATCTTCGAAGAGAAAAACGAAGATGTCAAAGATGACGAAGATGAATATTTAGAAGGTAAGCCAATTAATTCACTACACTGTTTAATACTTCTCTAAACGCTAGTTCATTTAAACAGTAGTAGAATTGCCAGATGGTGGTGACCTGAACGAAATGGACGGTGTCGAGCAAGAGCTGCACGAGAAAGATGATACGGACAACGAAAACGATGATGGTGACCTTGACTTGTCCCGATATGGAAGCAGTAAGCTATATAGTCTTAAGTTGTCACCAAAGACACTTTCCCGCAAATAATTCAATGCGCTATTGGGTTTTTCAGACAGTAATGGTTGTGATGATCTGGTCAGTGCCAAGATGAGAGACCTCGGCATTTTTGCCAACCTTCCAAATGTTGACACTAATGAAGATGGCAACTTAGGTTCGAAACAATCACGTTTGTCGCAGTTGTTTTTATGTAAGTAATGTTTTTAAAATTATGAATACAGTGCAATGAAATTCATTATTTGACAGCTCCACCGTTTTCTATTCCGCCCGTCGCAGTCGAGGTTGAAGTTAGAAGCAGTTTTGAACCAAGTGTTTTACAGGATCCTGCTAAAGGTAATCCAGTTATTCAAATTAAAAAAAAAACAAAATAAGAACACAGAATCGTTGAATTCCAGACATGTCAATTTTGAACGACGGAAATGAAGACCAAGAAACTCGAACCGGAGGTTCTTCCAAGCCGGATAAGAACAGATCTCGTAAGTATTCAATCATTGAATCACCGTCGTATATTATTTGTATTACATGCATGTTTCAAATCGAAGATGCATCAAGTATTCTACCGGTTGAACGCGACAAGATGCAGGAGCCTGCCACGCCGTCCACAAGTAGATCTCGTAAGTTTTCTGAATAGCTATTGTTATCAACCTAATTAAAGCATTGCGTACTTTTGATCAACTTACTTATTTACCGCATCTCAGACAACTCCACACCCAGACATTCCGCTGCTGAAGGGAAGCCAAAGGAGACAAGTTCCAGAGGAAAATTACGCCATGAAATAAACGCCACAGAAACGAAAACAGGTGAATTGGGTAAGCAAAATACTTGTCCGTTAGGATATCTAGAAATCATTCCTGTCATAAGCCTCCTTTGCGAGATGGGTAACTTTTGGTCGAATTAAAACTTTACGGAAGCCGATGCTTACACCAACGCTTCACTGAAGAAATTTAATAAGTCCAACTTATGTCAAACAATTTTCTCAAGTTAACTTCAGGGTTATCGTAAACAACGTCTTATGGGGTTATGCACCTTATACATTTCAGGTAAAGCAAAAGACAATCCTGTTGAGGGCGTCGAGCCGGTAGAGCCTAGAAGACGTAAGTTAGAGTTACTGCAGCTTTGCCTCATTACGTGTGATTAAATTTTGTTAAATACATCAGGTAGTCGCAGGACAGCAGAGACAGCCGTGGAAGCAAACAAACAAAAGCATCCCACGGTAAAGGCCGGTAAGACCAAAACTCCTAAAAGGAAACAAGATGATGAAATTGGCGGTGATGGAAAGGAGAAGAAGAAGAAGAAGGATTCATCAAGTAAGCACAATAGTTGTTACGAGTCCACTATAATATCCGCTGAATGTGTCAAAAATAATATCATACTGCAGGTACAGTTGAACCAGATAGCCACCATAATTTCAATGAAGACGCCGACGATAGAAATTTAGAAAAAGGGGACGGAGACGTCCGTAACCTGCGTCCAACCAACGACAAACTCGATGGTAAACCAAATAGAGTTTCCAGTTTGTTTAGTATGAATTAAAAATCACGAATCCTAATCTTTCTATTTTTCTAGCTCCCAAACTAAACCTCGCTGCTGACTCGTTGGCAAAAATTTTGGACATGTGACCACATCAAATGTTCGTCTTATCATTCCAGCCACCGGCAAAAGAGGGACTACTTCGTACAGATTACTTAGTTTATATGTTTTATGGATGTGCTGTTATTGGTCTAATTTTATCGGATAGAATTTAACTTCGAATTTATTTGAAATTGTGAATTGAGAATAGATATAGAAACAAATTTATCTATCATTAGTTAGAATTCCGATTTCATCCTAATATTCTTCCGATTGTTATTGAAAATTATTCTGATGGAATAAATTCACTCCATGATTGCAGGGATCTTACCTTTGTTTCACATTATTACGTAACGAGGTACTATTAAGCTGTACAATTTTTGTTGGTGGCATTTGAACTATAGTAGCCACATTTCTCTTTGATTCACTTAAAAACTATGCGCGCACGACTTATGCGTTATAGCTCCGGCGAAGTGGTTTTAGCAAGATCGGACTACGTCTGCTAACTGCTGCGATATTCCTTGCTTAAAAGTTCGGTGGACTGGAACACTAGAAGTAGAAGTAGAAGCATATTTGATCAAAATAAATTGACACCCGTGGAATGGCTATCCCTGGTGCTTAATTGTGTGCTTAAGAAATCTAAGTTAAATATACATGAGTAAAAGTCATCAGGGTTAAACCCATGGCTGTAAAGATCAGGGCTAAATGGCATGCTTAGAAAGTCAGTGTTGTAGGTGGTGTCCTTGGAAATTTTGGTTAAATGTACATTAGTAAAATCAGGGTTAAGCCGATGGCTGTAAAAATCAGGGTTAGAATGGCATGCTTAGAAAATCAGGGTTAAATGTCCAAGAGTAAAAATTAGGGTTAAGCCGATGGCCGTAAAAATCAGGGTCAAAATGGCTTGCTTAGAAAATCAGGGTTAAAAGGCCATGCTTAGAAAATCAGGATTAAAAGGGCATGGTTAAGAAGACTGCGTTGTAGGTGTGTACTTAATAAATATGGGTTAAATGTACATGGAGATGTGCGTGACCAACGTCAAATTCAGATAAACTAGATGGTAAGCAAAATAGAGTTTTTCGTTTTATTAGTATGTACATAGCGTTCTAGGATGAGAAGTTAGCATAGCGTGTCAGTGTGAGAGCTTTAACATAGGATGCGGCGAGACACTGCA
>JAQFYE010005441.1:0-11968 GCA_034694305.1 Protaphorura glebata | reverse complement strand
GGCGCATGGGGCAATCGCAAAGGGCGCCTTAATTACTTCCATGCCCCTAATGTTAAATTCACAAGGGCGCACCGGGCGATCGCCCGACCGTCCTTATGGCGAGTCCGGCCCTGTATGACATCATGTTGTAAACAACTTGGTGCTTATTAGAGAGATCTATTCTCCATTGTCGTAATAAGCACCAACGGCTATATGCATAAGAACTAGTCGGGACGACTACTACTGGCATACCTATAGACAAGGGCGCAGTCAAGGTTGCTTAAATAGACCTAGACTATGACTACACACAGACAGGTCTTCCTAGCTAATAAGAGTACACTTACACTCTAGGTTTCTGGGTGCAGCCTTTATCTAGTCAATGCTGCTATATGTAATCGCCACTTTACAATTTAATTTCATTGCATTGACAGCGTAATGGAACATATTTCTGGCTCATTAAATGCGCAGATATTGCATAAATTTTCTGCAATTCTTCAGCAATTCTTTTGCAATTGGTGGTGTGATTTTAAAGTTACATCGCAGATGCGTTGGCGACAAATAATCACATACGTAACGTAATCCCCACCACACAACCATGTCATCTTTTTAAAAATAATTCCAAGTTTTTGATCCCATAGTCTTATATGTAGATTAGATTGACATTAAACGAACAATGGCAACATTAAAAATGACCTAACCTAATCTAACCTAACTTCTAACCTGACCTAGATTAAGTTAGGTTAGGTCAGGTCATTTTTGACTTCACCAAAGTTGTACGTTGTACTAAGACTTTGACTATTTGGTCAAAATAACATAACATTAACGTAAAGGTCACAGAAAGTCACTTTTGACCATTAGGAAAATCCTTTCAGACACTTCTACTATAAGATTTTGGGTTTATGATCAGAAATCTTGAACTAAATAAAATTCAGGTAGTCCAATAACTACAATACTTTTAGATTTTGTTAAAATTGAAGAACTCAAGACGAATACAGTGGTTGTTAGTTTTGAGTCACCCTGTAGAGAGATCGAATTGGTTCGTTCATCTCTCTCTTTGGTATTTTGTGTGTGTGTGTGCAGTTCTCAGTCTTGTCGTGTGCTTCTGGGTGGACGGACGGTCGTTGGTTTGAGTCCTAAGTTGAACGAATTCCCGCCGAGGCCTCCAGTTTTCCAGCCAGTAAAGTACAGACAAGAACTTTTAAATTAACCACAACTTCATGAGAAGACAACTCAATTTTTTTAAAACTTCACAAGAAAGTTCTCAGAATTTCTTACAAACAAAAATTTTGTTCGTGTTTTTGTGAGCATTGAATATTGGCCGCAAGGAGTCGTATTTTCTTTTTCCTGGAGTTCTTCCTGGACCTGGACAGATTTAATAGTGGAAGAGTTCGGGTGAGTTTCTTTCGTTTCGTTTTAATTATTAGACATGCAACGCACGGTGTCCGTTTTTCAAAAAATCCTATTTTTATAAAGAAGAGGTAAAGAAGCAAACATTTGGAATATTTTTACTTTTTATAGTACTTAGCACGCGTGGTTTTTCGGAGCTTGCTATTCATAGTGTCAGGTGTAGAGAATTGATTGTAGAGATGGAAGAAGTCATAAATAGAATACTTTTAGAAACTACGCAACTTAAAACTGAACAGTTTCGGTTAGATTAATTTGAATTGAATTTGCTTGATTGAATGAAGGTTCTGCCACAGGCACAGTAAAAAACGATTAATTTGGACATCAATTAGGGAAATCAGTCAGAGGAAGGCTCAGGCTCAGACGAACATGACGTGGTAGCGACTAGCGAGGGCCGGGTTTAATCATCCATTAGGTCCAGGGTTCAATTCTTAGTCGACCTACTTCCCAATTCCTTGTACGGCTGGGAGTTCGCACTGTACAATGTCTTCGGACGGACATCTGGATATGACATCTTAATTGTGGGGCCTCTAGAGTAACTTCTCTAGAGAAGAGTCATCTCGTTCATTCAACGAGTACGAGCCAAAAATTCGTTCACAGCGGATAAAGCGCGAATTTCAACTAAAGAGGCTTAAATGGTACGAAGAATTCGGTAATTTCGCAGTTCGCAATTCGGATCGGACAAAACAATTATTGTTTTATTTTTACAGTAATGTAAATTAAATTTGTATTTTACGTGACCCCGACTCACTTGGGGGTCATGTCATGATATTATGATCTTACTTTTTTACACGCTGGATGTATTTATGGTAATAATGACCCTGGGTGACCCTGGTTCCACTGGAGATCAGATAGTTTTCTAAGTTTTCAGTTTCTTTGCTTTTGATTATTATTTTTAATAATTTCTACTAAAACTAAAACTTAAAGGTACGGTACGAGAAGTCACATGAGCGCCGGTAGGCACCGACAACCGGCTTTTCCTTCGTAAAATATATTTTCTGTAAAGTGGAATTCCTATTAGTTTTGAGCCCTTTCCTTAGTACATATTATGTATATACTGACTGATTTGACATGAGTGTGTAAACTGTCAAATGAATAGCCTTACTAGGTTCGGTACCTTTATATTTCTTGTCGACTTACATTTTGTGAAGGAATTATATTCGTGTTATTGTTATTTACATTCAAACTATTTTGGACTTCATATTATTATTTCTGGTCAACGGACTCTAGAGAAACCTTTCAAAATGATAAAGCGACTAGTCGTTGGCAACGACGAATTGACTGTACAGATGCAGACTCAAAATAATCCAAAAGATATCACGTGTTGTCGCCTTCCTTAATTTAATTTCTAATTTTGTATATTTATATTCGAATCAATATTAACCAATAACCAAACCGATAGATAACAATTAATCGCGTATATCCGATATCCGTCGAAAATGTGTTAGCTTTTCGTTTACAACACCATTTGTCCTTAAGGACGTACCTCCACGTGCAGAGGTCAAACCTTGTGGCAGTTCTGCTATTACATCCAGACTGACTGACTGGATTCCTAAGTTCAGTTCAGTTTCAGTAATTCAGAAATGAATTTTACAGTTGAATACCGTCCCTTCCCCTTGTAAGATTTGTCACCGGCTTGACCATCCTTTGTGTACAAATTTAAACTCGGAAGAATTTGGCCGTTGAGTTTTTCGAAGGATTTCATCCCTTTTCTAAGTTAGGAAGAGGTATTTTGAAGCAGGTAATCGGAAATCTTAAGACAGGACTGAAGAAAGAAACAAAACATTGAAAGACATTGCTCTGTACCCTGGCTGGTCATTTCTGAACAATAACATTAGAGTTCATTGGCATGTTAGATTAAAATTAATAGGAAGTAGGACCATATGTTTTAAATACGACCACAAAGGGTTGAATTGAGTCAGGACAGTCAGGACTCATGACAAGAGTAGCAGATGTTGCGAATTCAACCAGGCCAGGTTTTTTAGGGAATAAAAATTAATTTATGCGGGATAGATAGTGAAATAACCTGGACTAAACTGAAACTGAAAGGATTAGATGTACCAGATGATTGTGATCCATATTTTTTGCTACATATGTTTCTATATGTGATGCTTAGCAAAAGTCCATTGCACTACTGCACTATGGATGAGTCCTGCATTGGGGTTACTTACCCGTTTTTTTTTTGTTTCACGGATTTTCGGCGGTGCATTCTTTTCCTTTCTTCTGGACGAACAAGGAGAGGTTCTCAGGCCCACTTAGATTTACATTAATGATCCCGCCAGCTCCCATTACTTCTACTTGGGGCTCAACAGACTAAGAAATCTCTGTTGGACACGGAACAGAGATCCGAAGAAAAAATCTGAGCGCGAAGCCCTAGGAATAGGAACAAGCTCTGAAATCTTTTTTTTGTATATAATTTGTTTCCGTTTAGGTAAATTCTCATTTTTTTGGCCTACAAGCGAAAGACTGAATTTTTTGAATCAAAATAAACATATCGTGTGAGATAAGTAAATGTGATCTGGGCACGTTTTGTGAATGAATATAAGAATATATGTACAATATGCGGACTTTGAAATGACAGTAATTATTTGTTTAACGCTTATCTGGCTTGATTGGGTGCTTGGTACTTCTTTGCACCATTGCACTGTGTAGATTTAACGGTTCCAGTTTGATATTTGCTAAGTTGAATAAATCTGGGAACCATAAGTTTTGAATGACCTTACTTACAAATGAATATTCTGTTCTGTTTTAAAATTCGAGGAATTAAAAAGTAATTCATGGATTGATTGACTAATTCCTTTCAAGACACGACTCTGGTGAAAAATTCATTGAATGTGTCAAAAAAATCACCCCCTCGTTGAATAGTCTCGACTGACTCTCGATTAACCACCCGGCTATAACAAAGGGACTCTCTATAGAGACTTTTCCACCTTTGTTCAAACAGTTTATTTATTAATGATAAACCTTTTTATATTTTTTACAGTGTGCAGACTTGCATAATGGAGAACTTACAAAGTAATTCTGGATTGAAGAGAGCTGCGAATGCGATGCCAGAGAGCACGTTGTAAGTTTCATATTTTTGCTTCCTTCCTTCTTACTGTTAGGTTTTGGTAAGGTAATCTTGTAAGAAAACCAACGATTTTCTTTTGTGATTTGTGAATAGAATCACACAAATAGAGGATGAGTTTTGAGAGAGCAGGTTATTGAAGGTTCAAGGTGTATGGTGGTTAAACCTGTAAATTTGCGCCCAAAAAAATTATTGTTGCATTGGAATGTGGAAGATGACAAGGTGAGAAGGTACTCCATTCCGGTTCCGCGTGGTTCTCATGACTGACTTGTCATAATATCGTGATTAAAAATACATATTTGTATTCTGGAATTAATATTTTGACATAGGTACAAAATAATGTATTTCGGATTTTCCTGACTTTTTCCATTTTTCCGAGGCGGAATTTGGTATTTTGGACCTCACCTAATAACTTCAGAGTCTATGATGCGTTACGAATTGTCAGTTAGATAATTGTTTTATTACAGTTTGCACTGTCGTCAATATTCGGAGCGTTTTTGAGTAGATCGTTCAAGGAAGGAGACGCTCGTTATTTTTTAATTTCCTTGAAGTGGAAGAAACTGTCATACAATGCAATGCCAGGCAGGGTCTTTCTCATATTTATAGAGTCATACAGTGAAGTGTAAGAAAATAGGTTAAGCCGTTAGAAAGAGAAATGAAACCTAATTCATCTCATTCTTCCTTTCTTTTGAGGGATTATACTTTGGGTTTGACTGTGTTAAGGGTGTAGGTGTACTTTTTTACTTGCCAAGATTTAAGATTGTGAAGGCCGTTGGTGACCCAGAATTAGAAAGGATACACGATACAGTCAGATGTTGTGTATGTCTGCCAGAACCCGATTGTTTATTTACAAAACCTTTCCCGGTCACTTCTTACTTCTTAGTTAAATTCATTCTTAAAAGCAATACTGAGCTCTGGGCTGAGACCCTTGAGATGAGCATTTTACTGACTAACTTCATTGACCGTTGGTAAGGAAGGTTCCAAGACGTTTAGGTACAAGCCAAGCCATAGGGGCCGTGAGACAGGCGAGACATGTGTAGAAAAAAAGTTTTTGAGACCCACCGCACCGGTTCGACAGTTGAACTTCTTTGCTTTGGTCAGTTAATCACTGGAAACATGAGAAAAAGGATTTAGATGTTGGTGTGACTATTGAAATTCCTTTGTGAGGGCCGTTGGTTGAGTGACAATGACAAGACAATGTGGTGTTAAGTAACTTCCATTTTAAAATCAGTGTCAACCCCGATTTTTAAATATCTCTTCACTTTACAGTTAACCATAATTTTTCAACTTTTAGAAATTGAGGTCTTCACATGTACCTATAATATTCTAGACAAGAAAGAACGCTGCGGGTTATACTCTGGACTTGTTATCTATCCCTAGTTGTGGGATTACAGTATTCAGTTATCATTATCATTCTTTGTCAAATAATGGCTTATCGTCTATTTCTACGAGAGAGAAGGCCCACCAACCCTACTATGTTCAGAATTCATTCTGAACCTCATTTGACGAAATGTAACATACGTAAAATTGTGTTATTTCAAGCGATTAGGTGACTCTGAGAAATTCAATATTTTTATAGTATGCCGTTAGCGCATTCTATAATTTCGTAGGATATTTTCAGACACCAGGTTTACGATTGTATGTAATCACACAGTATTTGTATTTGTCCAAATATAGTGAGGGCTCAGAAAGATAGATTTCATTAATGAGAAGCAACAAAATTTTATCTTAACTTTTAATCCTTTTTCTTAAGACGTTACAATAGTTCCTTCTCGCATGTATACATTATCGGTCTAAAGTTCTTTGTTTACTTACCCTTGTCAATTGTCAAGGTGTGTTAGTGCTTTATATTCCATCCGAGAAAAGGTACGTTATGATAATGATAATGCCCATGAGGGTTTCTCACCCTTTCAAATGTTAATTAAACCTTACCTGTAACTGTAAGAATAGTTTGAAATCAAGGTAGGCAATTCAACTTGCTTCACAGTATGGAGAGTTAGAAACGGTAGAAATCTTTGAAGAAAGGAATGGAATACGAAACACCTAAGATTTTTTACTTAGGAAAAGAGGAAGAGAGCAGTTGAATTAAAGTGTACATTTTTAATGGCACGTGCTGAAAAGAAAGATTTTTTTCTCCAATGTCGTTCGTGTAGTTTCTATTCTTTGGTTAAATGTATTGCGTGCGTACACGTACAACCAGCTGTGCCCTTCGATACTATTTTAGCATAAAAGGAAGGTAATCAGAATCGTCAGAATGGTATCAAAGAAAGGGGGATTCTGATCTGCCACGTGCCTTTCTTCCCGGAGGACAAGAATTTTTCATCTTTTTCTTTTCTTTTGACTACCGTCTAAGTTTGGTCGCACTTTCGTTTTCTTTTGGTTTGAAGTTCATTCACATTTTAATTTCCAATTCGCATCTGCCTTTTCCTACCTCAGTCTATATAGGAATTGGAATTGCCTCGTTGATGAGAGGACTTGCCCTGTCCCCTGGTTTGTATCCACCATGTGAAAAATGCACTTGAAATAGACATAGACATATAAAGATACCTCACCTTCGATCGTTGGCTTCTGATCCATTCCTGTTTGTTCAATGCAACCGAATTTAATGTCCTAAAATAGGGTCTTGAGGGTTCCCCTGGAAGTACAGTACGGTGGTAGCTATTTATTCTCCTCGGATCCCGAGAAAGACAGCTGTACCGGTCGGTGAAAAAACCGGCTAATGCCCGGCTCGATCACTCGGTCTGTTCAGAACCAACCAGGCAACCTAGGACCGACCGTTCGATAATTTTTTGCCCAGTTTAGCCTGGCTCTAGTGAGTTTTGGTTAGGTATGTATAATGGTGTTCTTCAGTTCTGAAGTTGCGATGGGTGTTTGTAATTTAACTTGGCAGAAATGTAGGGCCTTGTCCATATGCTGTTCCAGTTCATTTAAAACTTGGACGGTGAGGGGGGCATTGAGTTTGATCGTTTATTCTTTTATCGAGGATCTATTCCTGGTAGGCTCATTTTCTAACCTAACCTGGTTTTACTCCCTAATTGTGGTTCTATTTCTGGTCGATAAGGAACATGTGCTGAAGCTGATGTGATTATGCATTAACAGTCTGTGTAATTATCAAATTATCTAGCGCCACTGTCTGAATAACAAATGTTAAAAATAGGTATGTAAGGCTATCTATGGAAGGGTTCGAATTAATTTCCAGGAATTCTTAAGTGGTCCGGAAGGAACTGAATTGTTGACTTTGATGAAATGACGGATAATGAGAAAACCCGCCATGCCTGCTTTAATAATTTTTTTTGCACGTATCCGGTCTAACACTTCTTGGCTGATTATTTACGGACCTATTTTCATGTCATATGCCGGGTTGCAAAGGAATAGAAACAGAACAGGACGGTGCCACTGCGATGTTCTGATTAGATAATGATCAATCTTTGTCTTCCTCGAACTGGTTTCTGCAGCTTTTTCTTTCAAGGGTCAATCGTCACCCTTCTGTTTTTGTTGGCTTTTCTTTCATTCATTCGAGACAACTACTCCCGGTGTTAAGTTGTAAATGTTTATCAACAAATTGCACAGACGACTCGAGTGGAAGGATTGATATAAAGTTTTCCGTAGTCATAGTCATTTAACATGGAGAATTATATATTGGGCATATGGCAGAAGTAAAATTTGGTTAGACAGAATGTCATGGTCCATTTTTATCAACGAGTATTTTTCCTGTAACCTAAATCATCACGGGCTGTTTGAATAACTATTTCTTTATAATTACATCACATTACTGGATGTTGTAACTACAGCAGAGTATGGGTACGCCGACATATCATGAAAGTTGCGACATTCTCTTGGTTGTTGAAATTTTGGAACATGTAAGTATGTGGATTAGGGATGGGGGTACCCATTGTACGTATAAACGTGTATGTAGTGCGTGTACAAACAGTTTTTGGATGGTTATGCCATTATCTTATTTTGTAGTTACGAATTTATGATAACTAAATACACAAAATTTTATATATAATTACGATTTTATTTACAGACATAACACAATTATTTAAGGACTTATGGTAGTAATATTTCTTATGGGCAATTAAGGAAGAGTAGATATAATATTGCTGAGTTCAATTGATGGTGTTTAAGATGAAATGTTTTTTTTTAAAGAGTTTGTCAGAGTCTCAAGTTTATTTACCAGATTTTAGTTAATTTGATATCAAATATTAGGATTTTGATGATACAATGAATTCAATTAACTCTATTCTTGTTTATTTCTAGCTTATCTCCAAAGACTGGACGGAGGGATCTCGAAGAAACATCTCCATATTTTCTGAGTCCCATTTTTAAAAGGTAATTGTATTATCGGATGTGTCCACTATTTATTTACACTCAGTGGAAAGACATTTCTTTCGAATTATTTGAAATTTCGACTAAGGAGCACTGAAATATGTTCTCAATGAATTTTTACGTTAACTTAAGGATTCTGAAGGTTAGAAGGTTAGAATTCTGGTTTCATGTCTAATATACTTGGCTTTGATTTTTAGCCCTGAAGTAAAGTTTAACTCAGCTGATATGCCACCACCATCACCAAAGGTTCAAACACCTCGTCGAGCTCTTGGAAATATTCCACAAGGAATTCGAAAAGGAAGTCCAAGTGTCCATGGAACTGAAACTTCACAAGGATTTCAAAAGGCCAAGGTGAGTAATAAAATATTATTCCATAATTTTTAAGTATTTGTGTGTCATGGTAGTAATTTGTACATCGTGTCGGAACATGAATTTTATTTGTCAGTTTTAAAACTCTTGCCCTCTTTATAGAGTTGTCAAGATGAGATCTTTGGAGACTGGTTTAGTAAAGACGAATCAAAAGTGAAGAATGCGGATTTTAATTCACCAAAGAGCAATCGCATCGTGAAACAAGCTAGACGATCCTCATCGTCGAATTCTTCGAACAGTAGTTCAACTAACGCCTTGCATACTATTTCGGAGGTACGTTTTTTTGGAAATACTTTGGTGGAATGCTCCTCAATGAAATCAAGGATTTGTGTTTTATCGTTTTAATCTTTTGTTAAATAGGAATGTGCTGCGCTTGGAAACGCAATTCCCCACGATCTCGGAGTTCCTAGACAGTTGATCTCATTATTTTCGGGAACTATAAAATGTACATCCGGTGATATATTGACACCAGGAAAGGAGAATGATTTGCGTACTGGAGTACGAGCTTTATCGTTGGATAGTCCTAAAAGTCCACGCAAAGTAAGCATTATTTTTAAATATTACTTTCCTGGGAGTTTTTTGATTAGCATAAATTGAATCTGACAATTAATTGATTATTTTAGCTGGATCTCAAGCGTCCGCTACCATTAGGAGATGCCAACCCTCATGTTCAAAATAAAAAGTCAAAGTCTAATGATACTGATATGGGACAACGACCCGTCTTGCGACCATCGAATTTGAAAGTGGCTCTAAGCATGACAGAGAACTTCGTCCAGGTCGCATCATATACGATTGCTGATCCAGCAGCGGATGAATTGGCGAAGAAATTTATGAGATCTCAATCTGAGTCAGCGGTTTCTGCCATGCTGGCGGTGGAACAAAGTGAGTTCTAAGTTGGTGCTTTCTATTGTATCTGAATCTGAAATTTAGAAATCCTGTCTTACTTATATCATTACTAATTTTTGAAAAATGTTAATATTAAAAGGTGAACAAGACCCTTTGCTGATTGGTGATTGTTCAAAACGCTTTATCCTTCCATTGGTTGATGATGGAAAGTCAAGTGACTTGAAGCAGATCTCTGGAGACACATTGACGGCACTGTTTGATGGTCAATATTTGGATTGTGTTGACTCATTCGATGTCATTGATTGTCGTTATCCGTATGAGTTTCATGGTGGACATATCAAAGGAGCATTTAATCTTCACACACAGAAACAAGTGTTTGAAAAGTATTTGGAATTCAAATTACCTAAACCAATTGGATCTGCTTCATCGAAAAAACGGAGTATTCTTATTTTCCATTGCGAGTTTTCATCCCAACGTGGACCAGCGATGTAAGTTTGAGTTTAAGAATAAAATATCATGTTGATTTTCCCAAATTTATAAAAATTAAAAATCGTTTAATTTTGAAGGTGTCGGTTTATTCGGGGTGCTGATCGCCAATGTAATCAAGATTCTTTTCCATCTCTGCATTACCCGGAAATGTATATCCTTCAAGGTGGCTACAAGTCTTTCTACGAAAATCATATAGAATATTGTGAACCATGTTTGTACACGCCAATGTGTGATCCAGAACATGCAGAGGAATTGAAATTGTACAGAAATAAGTCGAAGACTGAACTAAAGAAAGCAAATTCTTCGAGTCAGATGAAAGTACTTCGAAAGGTGTCTTGTAAGAAGTTTGTACTTTGAACAATACCCTTCCTAAGTGGGGAATAACTAAAAAAATGATTACAAATACGGAGAGAATTACTAAGTTAATATTAATGGTTCAGGGATTTTGTTCAAGTGTTCCAACTTCCAAGTCATTTAATTAAAAGACTTAAATATGCTTCAGTTGAGTTTTAGAATTAGGTGAGAAAGTAATTTCACCAGTTCAGTCATAGCACGAAACAATCAATCATAATTTGATAGCTTTCATTTTGGTCAGAGTTCCTGACTGATTCTGGTTTTAGTTTACATTAGAACTTAACCAAACCATTTGTCTTCATTATTTTTTGAATACGTTTTATGTTCTATTCAAAATTGTACCAAGGGGATGTAAAGGTCATTTATCTTTGTTTTATAATAGGCATTCACAGTTCATGTTTATACACTAATAAATGTGTATAAACGAATTGTGTTGTTAAACTTTAATTTGTATTTCAATAAACTTCAACTAATGTTTCGCACAGATTTTGAGAATTTTGTCCCAGTCACTTTATTTCGTCATAGAATACCGACCGACTGAGTAAAAACGTGTCACGATGTCCGTAATGGTCGCGTTTATTACGGACACGTTTTTATGGGGCGCAGTGAGACGTGCTGCCGTGTACGTTAAAGCACAGCTGAAGATATTTACTTTCATTTTCATAAATCAAAAAAGTTGGGTACACCCAATGATGGTTAAAATGATATTGGTTGTAGTGTGATGATAGTGCAGTAATGTATTCGTCAAAATGAGTTGAATTCTGAACTTGCCTATAGCCGCGTTGGGTGTTTCTCCCTCCTAGAAATAGGCGCTAAGCCATCATATGACTGAGCATGTGTGATATCTGAAATTTTATCCAATAAACTTATGACAGATAAGAATTATAACCTCCAGTGTTATTTTTTAAAGAAAACTTCCGAAGCTAGGTTGATTGTTATGGACCACCTTGTAGTCAGCTACGCGGCGGATTGCGCCGGTTCGTCACGCGGCGCAATGATTTTTGTGGGAGGAAATAAAAATCAGCTGTTGTGGTTTTGACATAGATATATAAACTAGTAGAATAGATATGTGATATGACCTTTTTTCGACTTCAAAAGTGAAACTGAGGTGACGGAAACAGTTTGCTGAAA
>JAQFYE010005440.1:0-11969 GCA_034694305.1 Protaphorura glebata | reverse complement strand
TAAATATTCCATGCAGTTGCTTCCAAGATTTTTATTATGTATAGCGTATCTATATGGATGTTTCCGAAATTCCTATAGTAGATTCCTAACTGTTCTCGTTGGATGTTGATCAGTATGTCAAACTTCCTATGATATATAACCATTCCATATTCAATATTGTTCTATCTAACGGTTCTATATAGACGTTCCAAAAATGCTTTAATGGAATCGACAGACAATGCGCGTCATACCCAAAATTGCACGGCTTTCTTTTAGTTTTCAACTATTTTATTATTCTATCAAAGTCACACCCAATCAAATCACTTCAATGGGTGTGCGGATTTAAAAACAAAATCGAGTCACTTTTACGTGATTGAACAAATTTACCAGGTTAGACTCAGCAACTGTTCTACGACGAACTGGCAGTTAGTTCCTTCAGGTCCTTGTGCATTCGTACCAAAATCAAAAGTCCATCATGTTAGTATTCCTTTATTGAAGTTCAAAATATAAAATTGCCCTTCAACACCATACGGGTTGATCCTGCCATGTCTACTCGATCGCCTAGGAGTTGACAAAGGAGTTTGCCACCACGCTTAGAAGTTTGAATCGCGATGAGAGTCTTCAAATTCACACCCTGTTTTTGAAATTCCTTGACCCAGAATGGTGTGGGTACCGTGTGAGCAGCACCTGTGACCGGTTCTTCGTCAATTCCATACCATCCTGCAAAAAATCTGGAAAAGAAGTTTGGACTTGAACCATCTTATGACAGTGGTCAGGACGAAATTCAGGTCCATTCCACTTTCAGGCTTGACGGCAAGTAGACCTGCAAAATCAGGCTTCACTTTCTTGAGCTTCGTTTTCACTCAGACCTCGCTTTGTATCACGGAGTCGGAGCATTACGACCCCCATGCCCCTGACGTAATGAATGTCTTCAATGACCTCAGGTCCAAGTTCATCACCAAGTGTCTTCTCAACTATTGTGTCAATCCAAGGATGTTCTTTGACGGTCACAGGAACCGTCAGGTTAACCGGAAAATTGAGCGTGATTAAACCAGTTGAGCAATTCATCGTCGCTCCAAGTTCACCACGGAATTGTGACTCAAATACGACGCTGGTTTCGGTCTCAACCAACAGCATTCTCGTCCTTAAGGATCTGATTGAAAATTATATTGGCTGCTGCTAAAGTCGCGTGGCCACAAAGCGGAATTTTCATCGTTGGGGTGTACCAACGAAACGTCCAGCGGAGCGGGTCATCGAATTTTCCGTTTGTCCATCCTTTTGAAACAAAAGCAGTTTCACTCAAATTCATGTTCATGGCTATCTGTTGTTTGACTTCGTCTGTAATGTCATCCTAATAATTACGTAGACAGAATTAGTTTAGTACACATGATATGGCGGACACAATTATCTGATTATTTTCATTAAATATCCATATTATGCGCAAAACACAAATTAACAACTGTTTTCGAGAAAAGTCATATTCTCATCATTCAAACTGTTGTTCATGTTACACAGCGTGTGTTTGAACACTAGTTAGAAATGCTAGAACGCAGCCTTGTCGCCTAAAACCACAATTGTTTTTCCCACGGGTGTTTATTTTTGCAAGAAGTGAAGGCGCGGGACGTCAAAAGATTTACATCGCCGTAAAACATGGCCAACCTTGCCATGATGTACTTGTTCCGTACGAATGCGGTTATTTTCATTTTGTCCCTATGAAATGTATGTACTCCTAGTAGTAGGGGAAAAATTCCCGTGGAAATAATCTCATTTTACCAGATATTGCTAATCTAGCAATAAGATAAGAAGCAAATGTCTACCGGTACCATTATAATGTTACGACTGATTGACACATTAACATAAATTTTGGTCTTACGCCAAATTCCATCACGCAAACTGCAGCAGTGTTTCCGGTGAAAGCCTCATTTTCCCCGGTGGTGAAAGCTTCAACGATGTATAAGGGTGTCCTTTGTTTTTCCATCTTGAAATTCAGCACTTATGTGTGATTTTAACAATTCACTTCAAATTCAAATGCTGACTTGGATGTAAGGCAGAATACTTTGCGAGTGATTTGACTAAAACTTTATTACCTTTTTATACTTCAGTTAAGTTCAAAATCAATTTGGGTGTGGTGAACGAACGATTTGACTTCGACATCATTATGTAATTCAATTATATGGATATAAAAGCGACTAAATTAGTCTAACAGCCAATAGTACAACATTATACGCAGGTTTACATAACATTTGTCAGATGTCGGATTCAGATGTGAATTCTGGCCAAACAGCATCGTATAGGTTCAAGCTCAAGCCTATCTTCAGTTTCGTTCTGTAAATACAAGGAGCGGTCAATAATTACCTTTCGTTTTATTCTTATCTTATTTCCAAACTTTTGAAATTAATTCCTCGGATTCCACGACAATGATTAGGAGTGCATACCAGAATTCATTAGATTCTACCCACTCGTTCGATCATGATTCAACTTTTCATCTTAATTCTGATGCTTATCCTGGAAAAATCCTATTTTGAGCCGAGATAGGTGATTTATTTTTTTGCTGCAAGGGAAATCTGCCACCGAAGCCCGTAAAATTTTGAGTAGTGTTTACGGGACTTGTGTTCTGTCCATTCATAGTGTCCACAGAGTGGGTTGCATAAACTTGGTATAACGGGGCCAAATACGAAAAACGCCCAAGTAGACCAATTTCTGTCAAAAATGAAGACAACTAGTGATGGGGTAAAAAAAACTGACTAGTCTGACCAACGGAATTACGGTTAAGGAATTAGCTAGTGACTTTAAGACATCATTTAGTTCGGTTTGCAGATTTTGACTCATTAACTTAGTCGAAAAGAAATTTGCGCACGGTGGGTACCAAGGCTGCTCAGAACCGATCATAATGAAAGTACAGGCGACATGTGTTCACCATGATTCCGAGTCGAAATAAGACTCTTCAGTGGAAACAGGGGTCGTTTTCCCTATCGGAGAGGAAGGTTCTCAAGAATCCGCTGCGCATGTTATGGGATACATTTTTCAGGGACTATAACTGTGTTCACCCAATCGACTTTTTTCGCCGCGAAAGTACAATGTATGATACATATTGTTGGAAATTTTTGGCCAATTTCATTCACGCATTCCGAAATAAATAAATGTTGAATCTAATTTTTTTACTTTTTCCTTAAAATGACAACAAACTGGCTCATGCAGTCAGTTGTATAATTTGCGCTGGAAAAAATAAAATTATCGTAACCACCCGACCTACTGTATAATTAAGGGCATGCATCAGGCTATATTTACCAATTTCGACCGTTAGAAAAACACTCCAGGGGAAGTGTTATGATGAAATGAAACGAGTGCAAAACTCTGTTCGGATCCGACTTAAATTATTTTTTAAAACGGGTCTTGTCTACTTGAAATCCTAATGTAAATTTTCTTCTTTCTCGAGGTGAACTACATTGAAAAACTATAAATGCAGTTTGAGGTAATTAATTTTTGTTCACTAATTATGGATGTGCGAAAATTATTGATCGCTCCTCGTATGTGCTGACAGAGTGAAGGTTAGGTCATAATCATTTTGGCTGGAAACGAAATATTATCAGTTGTTAACGTTTTCCTATCTCTCTCTCAAGTAAATAACATAATTATTATGACATTTATTATGCAACAAAAATTGAGTCAAACCGTCTATGATGATTAGAGTTTCTTTATTAAATAATTATTGGGTGAATTCAGTTGGCTTTTTTGGAGTAAAGAAATCAGGAACTCAATTATAAAATTGGGATTACAAACCCTTGAATCGAATATAATTAATAGCTTAATCAAGTCGACTGGAGCCACACCCAATCAAAATCATTTCACTGGCTATGCAGATTTGAAAACAAAATTGAACCATTTTTACGTAAGTGGAAATATTTTTCTCATCATTTTCGGTTGGACTCAGCAAATAATGTTCCTAAATATCACCATGCCTGAACGGATAAAATGCGAGCGCATGTCAGCTTGCAGATTTTTGTTCGGACGAACTATTCCAATTTTCCTTTGCTTCTGTAGGGTCCATATATTTTTTAACAATTTTTAAATTCTGAACTATGGCTACAAATAATGGCACACGAAATCGTTTGTTAGCTTCCCGACATATTTTAACTCACTCAACAATAGTAAATTGAACATCTTGGGCATTTGTTAATTGCAAGACCTGCACGTAGTGCGGCGGGCGGGCAGCGTCTGCATGATGATGGTGGTCAGGAAATTGAACACAAAACCCATTCCGAAGCTCATATTAAACGCCTGAACCACAATTGGGAACCACAAAAATGTATTAAATTGTTCGACCCAAATTTGTGAGAAAATCAAAATTTATGTGACCGGAGTGTGGGATTGACAAAAGAAAATTGATAATCTATATTTGAATATTTCGTTGGTAGCAATAACGTCTCAAAGACTAAAGACACGCTCTATTATATGTATCCTCGCCTTTACATGTGAGCCACCAGGTCGCAGAACGCAGGGTGGCGGAGGGGTTATCGATATGAAGTATGAATGCTTCCGTGGACAGAAAAAAAATTGTACTAATGTGCGATTAGAAAAATTGCAGAATGGTCGCTAGTACTCTACTGAAAAAACATAAACACTTTTTTAAATTCCACATTTTACTTCATGAAGTTAATATTGCTATTCAATTTTAAAAAACAAAATTCCCTTTCAACACCATGCGGGTGGATCCAGCAATATGAACTCGATCATCTTTAAGATTGCAAATCAGTTTACCGCCACGCATAGAACTTTGAATACCAATGGACGTCCTCAAGTGCACTCCTTCTTTCTGGAATTCCTCGACCCAAAATGGCGCAAGAACTGTATGAGCCGACCCAGTGACTGGATCTTCGTCAATTCCCGACCACGGGGCAAACATTCTGCTGAAAAAGTTTGGACTCCCTTCATTCTTGGACCCCTTGATTGTCACTATGAGAATATGATGATATAGAGCATCTTGACCTTCCACAGCAAGCAGACCTTGAAATTCAGGCTTTACTTTTCTAAGCATTGCTTCATTGGCTACGAGGCCTTGATGTGTATCACGAAGTCGCAGTAATATTGCGGTCATCCCCTTCGAATAATGGATATCTTCTAAGGCGTCAGGTCGAAGGTCCGCTCCAAGTGTTTTTTCAATGAAACTGCCAAGCCAAGGGTATTCCTTTACGGTCACTGGTACCGTCAGGCTAACGGGAAAGTTCAGCCTGATTAAACCAGTAGACCAGTTTATTGTAGCTCCAAGTTCACCACGAAATTTTGACTCGAACACGATGATAGTTTCCGTTTCAGAAGAATGCTTTTCCTTCAGGATTTCATGAAAAATTATATTGGCGGATGCTAATGTAGCGTGGCCGCAAAGTTCTACTTCTACTGTTGGTGTAAACCATCGAAGTGTCCAGCGAAGCGGGTCGTTGAATTTTTTTCCGTTTATCCAGCCTGGTGCCACAAAAGCAGTTTCACTCAAATTCATGTTCATTGCCACCTTTTGCTTTACGTCGTCGTTAAGGTCATCCTAAATGTAGAAAATAATCCAAAAATTAGGAAATTAAAGAATTGAAAGTACGTTAAAAACATAGACGATTAATTAGGATTATAAACTCGACCCATTTGTAGCTCTTCAGTTGCTCAAACAATTAAATCCGATCCGGAACGTTAAAACAGGTCGAAACTCATGGGATTTAGAGTTAATACTCGTTTGTTAGTACAATTCCAGGAAAGTTTGTCAAGTTGTAAGATATTCTAATTACTTTACGTATAAAATGTTTAAATATTCTTACGTCAAAATCGAGCACACAAACTCCAGCTGTATTTCCAGTGAAAGCTTCATTCTCTCCTGTGGTGAAAGCTTCGACAACATATAGGGGTACGTTTGGTTTTCCCATTTTATTGTAATTGATTTTCTGACAATATTTTCTTTCACGATATTTCTAACTGAAAGGAGAGTGGTTTATATACTGAGACGGACGGACTCTATTTCAAAACCAAATTAACTAACGTTGTTAATATCTGTGCTACCGCCTTGGCAGAATACATACATATGTATAAAGGGATGCCTGTCTTGTCAAGGCCAAAATTTATTCCTATTTGGATTACGTAGTTTGCCATGTCATTTTTGATTGCATATTATGCTAACAAGTTAATGTCTAATACCAGACACTGACGTTAACATTAAGTTGTACTTGTATTTGAGCAAGTCAAATTCTCGACGATGGGGTTATCATTAACGCAAAACAAGTAATAAAGCGATTGAGAAACTGCCATATCAATTTATCATTATGTAATATCATGGATTTGACATTGGCCGATGCGATAGCAGAAACCCGTCTGAAACTATCAGGTTCATAGTCTGGGTTATCCTTGGTCATTTCTTGAGATTTTTGAAATCAATTTCAGTAATATATTTCAGTGACGAGACAAAATGATACATCCCGGTTGTATTCCGCTTTCACCGGTACGTGGATAAAATTTCGACGGGCCTGAGTAAGAAGAAAAAACTGTTCAGCTGTTTTAGTGGGTTGTTAGCTGTACACAGTTGGCCGTTCGGCTGCCATAATTTTTCATGGACTGCGTTTCGTAGATCCTTTAAATCTAATCGGATGAAAGAAGAATACACAATATCCGAATAGGATCGGAATACCTCTCCACAAATAGGCGGTAAAATTTTCAAAATGTCGATCCTCAACTTTCTAGCTGATCTTGACCTGGCGTATTTTAAGAAATTCCCTGGTCATAAATCCCTTAAGAATCCGAAATCGGTTTCCGACTACTGACCCACCGACAATGGAGGTTGTGGCTTTAGGTGGAAAAGATAGCTGCAACATTCACGTCATCTACTGACCACGGAAGATCAAGGAGATTTTGACAACCTTATTTCCTGACAACCTCTATCAAACACGTTATCATTAGAATGCTAGGAGTCCGGTCTGGGCTTTCTAGATAATATGCAACTCCCAGCTCCGTACAAAACCGATACCTCAACTTTCGGAGGTTAAAAGACAAAAGTTGACTTCAGGATTTTAGTGGATCGGGTACGGGTAGACTATACTAAATCGAAAGAAGTCAATAAGTGGAAACATTGGTCGGTTATCTGTGGAGAGGTGCTCCGCTCCAATGCGAATACGTTGTTCATAGCGTGCTATTCACCAAGATTGTAACGCAAAGTTACAACTTCAAGACACAAAACTTTCATGACGTATTCGGAAAAATGATTCGAGAGGTCTGGACGAGCAACTTGAGGAGTAAACAGAGACAAACGACCGGCTTGCATTATGATCTTCAGTACAATGACTCAAGAACCCCTAAATATTTTATACAGTACTAGCAATTAGCAATCTGTTTAGTAGTTCTCTCAAAAAATGCGTGAGCACAAACAAACAGACAGACACACGGCAAATACTGTTTTATATAAGTGCATGACGTGTCGACGGTAAATTCAATTCAGTGTTTTCTATTACCGTTTAATGCTTCTAATTCATTGAAAAAAAAAGTTATTCTTAATATCAAAAAACGAAATTCCCTTTCAACACTATACGGGTTGAGCCGGCCATATGAACTCGATCATCGTTAAGATTGCAAATCAGTTTGCCTCCACGCTTAGAACATTGAACTCCAATGAGCGTCTTCAAATGCATTCCTTCCTTCTGAAATTCTTTCATCCAAAATGGCGCAAGTATTGTATGAGCTGATCCGCAGACAGGATCTTCGTCAATTCCGGCCCTTATAAAAATTAATTTAAGCTTGACATACTTATTATTACTCATGTTATAAAATTAACTGATCTTACCATGGGGCAAACATCCTGCTGAAGAAGTTTGGACTTCCTTCATTCTTAGACCCCTTGATCGTAACTACGACAGCATGAGGAAGTAGATCTTGACAGTTCACAGCATGTAGACCTTGAAAATCGGGGGTTACCTTTCTAAGAAGGGCTTCGTTTGCGACGAGGCCTTGATTTGTATCCTGAAGTCGTAGCAATAGAAACTTTATCCCTTTGGAATAATGAATGTCTTGATGGACTTCTGCTGGAAGGTCAGGTCCAAGAGTTTTTTGAGCGAGAGCAGTAAGCCAAGGATGTTCTTGTGTGGACATCTGAACAGGCAGGTTGGCTGGAAAGTTGAGACTGATCAAACCAGTTGACCAATTCATCGTAGCTCCAAGGTCACCACGAAATTTTGACTCGAATACAATGCTCGTTTTCGCTTCAGAAGTATGCTTTTCCTTTAGGATTTCATGAAAAACTACATTGGCGGCAGCTAAAGTCGCGTGTCCGCAAAGTTCGATCTCAATCGTTGGTGTAAACCATCGAAGTGTCCAGCTGAGCGGCTCAACGAATTTCTTTCCTTTTGTCCACCCTTTGGAAATAAAAGCAGTTTCACTCAAATTCATGTTCATTCCGACCTTTTGTTTGACGTCATCCTTGACATCGTCCTAAATTGATTAAAAAACGAAATTAAAAAATGAGAGATTGGAAAAAATTGAATAAATTAGTAATTAGCTACAAAGTTTCAACCTTGGGTCATGCTAATTTTTATCTTTCTTGCTTCTCTATACAAAGTATAATGCATGTCACATTGCATGGCATAATCAAAGTTGATTAAACTGTCAGATTTATTGCGGGTATTTATCAATCTACTACATGACCCACCGACACCGCTTTAGAACTTTGCGACTTCAAAGCACTCTTCGAATTTTACATATTGAAAATTCAATAATAATATACTTACATCAAAATCGAGCACACAAACTGCAGCTGTATTTCCGGTAAAAATGTCATTGTCACCTGTGGTGAAGGCTTCAACGACGTACAAAGGCACTGTGGGTTTTCCCATTTTGTTTTGTTTGTTATTTTTAGTATTTCCTTTCAATTTCTTTAATATTATTCCTGGCTTATTGAAAAGAGATTGATTTGTCCACTAAAGTGTCTCCAGTCTAATTCATTTCATTTTAATATCAACTTCTGCTCTTACGATAATATCCAGTCAAAATATGAATGCAAAATTGCAAAGATAAGTTTTTACGCTATAAGAAAATAATTTACTAGTCAAGTACCTATGTACATAAGTAACTACCATATGTCCAGTGTACATGATATTATGTTGCCTCGGTCAGTTGTTCAGTCTTCGGGGACATGGTCATTCCATATCGGTAGTTAAGAAAATGAGAAGGACTTATCATTTTTTGTCAAGTGGTTCGTCATTTGAATCTCTGTGTGACGTTACGTCAGTTTTTCAATTCATGCCAAAGTTCGCGTTCGGGTTATCTAACTTCAGTTTAGAGAATTGAGTGATGAGAAATGATAGGACTGTTGATGACCGCCGTTGAAACTGAAATTGACAGGTGCGTTTGCATCGATATTCTTGTAAATTGGATGCCAGGCTGTTATTAAACATCTCGGTGTTGCCCAGAACATTTTGAGATATTTAAGATTTTATATTGAAATAATGTGAATTGAAAGTTGTGGTATTTATTTTCTTTGTTTTAAGTGACGAATGGCAGCTCCAGACCTGAAACGCTTCTGGAATAAACCCTGCAATGATTCTTGTAAAACTCAACACTGTAATTTCAGGTCGACCCGTAAATTAGTGCCGGCTACTAGTTTGGAGATCCAGATACTTGTAATGTTGAGGTTGCGCATAACAGTATTTATCGCAGAAGCCTTGCCGATCACTTCTGCCATGTGGAATCGCCGCTAAGGAATTTCTTTTAGTTAAGAACCCATTCTCAATTTGTTTGCTTTTACTTACTTCGTACAAATGGCAGCCGTGTTCCCAGTGAATGGTTCAATGTTACTATGTTACCGTCGATGAAAGCGTCAATAATGTGAGTTGGTATTTGTGTAGTAGCATTGTTCGTCCCCATTCTATTGTATTTCATTCAATAAAATGTGGACTGAAGTGAAATCAAATTCAATTCTCAATTGAATGGTGTGAGCCGTTTTGTGTGTTTCCAGAATTCAATCCAACTCTCAGGCCTTCACAATGCAAAGAATAAACGCATGAAGCTAAAGTCTGGACATGCCAAGATCAGGAAGACTGAGACTCTGGGTGGGCTGGAAATGAAGACATTATTCAATAAGAAGAATATAGCTCAGCGTGTGGTTAATTACTTTTAAAGGTTAACTAATAATATAACTTAAAGGTCAAGGAGTATGTTTGAAGGAGAGTCATGAAAGTTGTGATCTACATGGTGTTACATAATCTTTCACGCCACTTTTCATTAAAACTGCCACAAACACTGCAGTAATAAATTTCCGTGATTTCACGTCTCTTAAATGACATGTAGCCTGTGACATAAATGTTGATTCGACTTGGCAGTCGGGAAGTTCAAGATTTTGAGTTCATTCGTTCGTAATATTTGTGCTTTATGTACTAGTGTTCTCGGTTTTGACTGAATTGTTCATAAATATTTAGTACGCAAAAGTGTTTTGCAGAATCAGAATCGCTCTTACGGTTATGGACATAAAGATATTTGGATCATAGACGTAGACGTCAGAATTCGTACCTCAAATTGTTTTGTACAGGGTGCCCCACTTTTTCACAAAAGTGGAATTGGGAAGATATGAGAGGAAAGAAAATCCCATATAGTTCGTCTTCTGACCTTAGCTTAGTTCGAAGGACGCAGCACTTGACCCGGGTCATAGACTCACCATATCCTCCTGATTACCTTAGAAGTCAAACAACAATGTTCCGAATTTCGCCAACCCAAATGTTATGAGGGGTCACTCGAGTTACAAAATGTCAAAATGTCAGTTAAAGGATGAGGGGAGTGACATCCTTGTCCAGTGTCATTTGCCATTTTTTCAAGGATTCACATTACTCCGAAAAATTCTTACGCGCGCTGCGCTGCGGTGCGGGTATCTCAAACGAATAAAGTTTACATCTCTCCAACCAACTTTGCTCTATCGTTTTTTTTTTTTTCGTATCTTAAGAATCATCCGCGTCGTAATCTACTAAACGATTTACATGACCAGATTTCACATTAAGTTCTCTAGAGAATGCACATATAATTTTTAAATCCGACACCTAAATCCGTACTTGTCTGTGACTAAAGATATTATGGTCCGCCAAGTAAGTCAGAATAATACGAGTTTTGACTTCACGTCCTGAATTTCTTTATTAAAATTAGGAGAACTGAACCTCGAACGTTGGTGTATGCAAATGCAATTTAACTATTCCACTGAACTCACATCACAATCAAGGAAAAACTAAAAGCGAAAGTTTAAATAGACAGGCCAGAGAGGTACATATTTCCATACAAATTTCAGAGCTTGTATTTTTATATAGCGGGCATTCGTTTTCCTTTTACGAGCGTTCACATGGAACGAAAAGTTACTGAGAGAAAGCAAAGTTTTCACTGTGGATGCACTTTTCATTACTTTCATTCTGCTGCCACTTCTTGCCCTCCTAGAATTCGTAAATAATTAAATGAGTTGAGTTCAGGAAAGGCAGGGAAGTTGAACGTTTTATCGTCCCTAGAAGTAATTCCCGTGTAAAACAAGTTATTCTTCAGCAGTGTGCACATCCTTGTGATTACAGACAATTCACAGGACAGCCCAAAAATCGGAAAGTACGTTCCTCGAGAGTCGGAACAGAGAATGTCTGTCAAACTGCCCAAGCTACTATGGTTTGCCGGGTCGACTACAGTCGGGATACCAAAACTGATCATTAACGAATGTCCGTGGAAATAAAATTCATTATTGTAGGATATTCTCAGCAAAGTACGCAATACGAAAATCCTTGCAGTGCTGTATAATCGAAGTGCACAAAAATATTGTATAATAGCTGGGCGAGATCTATTCACTTAAGGTCAACTGAAATATGAGACAATCAACAGGAGTGCAAATATCATTCATACATAAATATAAAAGATAATTAGGAGAGTTATAGTTGTAGCAAATATCCCGGAGATGGCAGTGCGGTGTGCATGGTACATCTGAAATCATCCATGCCCTTTAACATTACAGCAAA
>JAQFYE010005439.1:0-11971 GCA_034694305.1 Protaphorura glebata | reverse complement strand
AATCGATGGCGTTACTCAATGGTCCGTGTCCTTTTTTTCTAATGGCATATCCCAGTATATAGGTCTACAATCCCTAGTCAAAGATATGTATATTCAGGACACTTAAAAAAACCGTCAGAGTTGGTTTTTGAGTCTATGAAGTTACATTATGGGAAGTTGGTTCCTTATAAGAATTGTTTCGGACCTCGTAAATATTGCATACATAACCGATACCATTCGCTACTCGCTGGTTTTGTTGACCTCTGAGATTTTCTGATACTACAGAGACATACGCCTACAAGTACAAAGTTTCTATTAAATTTAAACTAAACCCCTTAAAATTCAATTCGGTAGTTTTCCATTAGAAAAAGTCAACTTTAACCTTCTGGAATGTTTATTCTAGTTTTCCTGTGAGCTGACTGGACACTTTGTATGTTTGTATTTTAGGTGACTTGTTCGGTGGTCATGTTCGAGCTGTTTTCACCCTCATTCTATTCATTTTCATCGGGTGCGTTGTGACAACTTTAAGGAGCTTTCAGGAAATCCCTATTGATCGACTCTGGACTTCATCTCACAGTGTAAACAAAGTAACTACAAAATTGTATTACGTTCCATGATTACTACACAGTGATACTTCGGTCCCAACTCTACAGGGTGGACCAATGCAAATTTACACTTTGGAAATTTGGTATCCCCAACATAAATTCCATGGAATGATTGGGACAAAAATTATTCAATCTTGTTAAGATATTAATGACGGATTCTGCCGAATCATAAGTGTAATACGCGCTTCTGTCCCTTTAAATTATTTAAGATACCTTAAAAACATTTTAATTACTTATATCTCAAAACTTATCCGGAAGGTGCTTATTTTTTTCTAAAGTTTATGTCGTCTTTAGAATACTCCCCTCTTTAGTCGTTTTTCCTGGAGCACCCGGTATAATGAAACCCAGCAGCAAACTCTCCACACACTCGCACCCACAACCTTCCAATTTTCGATTTGTTTATCGACAAAATAAAGCTACAATGAAATTTTAACTCAAATAAGTGTCTCTTAGTTGGGCAGTTTTTTTTCTATTCCCTTAATCCACCTACGAGAAGTTAAGTTTGGACGGATTAAATTTGCCTGTGATACAATTTGTGAAAAAGTATGAGGCTCGGAATAACCCAAGTTATTTCTTATCTGGAAATTCAAGACACAATACACTGACTCACAAATCGATACTTATTAAATCATTAGATCTTATTAGAATCAAACAAAATTTTACAAAAACTATATTGACTTTAATAATTTTTTGTGTAGTTCACAAAATATTTGTGGATTCTGTAGAGATTCTGTTTATAGTTTAATGATTCATAGTTTGGAAATCATTTTTCATGTAAGACAGATAGACGCAAAATACATCACAGAGACAGAATACATCTCCTGACTTTAACACAGATAAATCAACGACATTTTGGTACGCTTCTAGAAAATTTTTTAGTGTTTCACCCATGTCTTTCCAAATATGATCTGCTGTAAATTCCATGAAAGCGTAAATGTATCTAGTGGTAATGAGGACTTCGAAATAATTCTATGCTGGTGAAACAATAATACTCAACCTGAAAGATTAACCTGTTCAGAGCTTTGCATTAAAAACACTATCCACTTGGAGCTTTTGTAGAAAAACACACAACCGCGTCAAATGTGAACTAAAATTAATATTTAATTACATCTGTGTAAAATTTATAAATCTCAAATGGTTTTATAGTATATAATAAACTGGCTATAATTTTATTTTAAGAGACAAGACTTATTTTGCTAATAGAACCCTGTGGAGGTATTTGAAAAATCGTTCGTCCGACACGGCTGTGGCTGCAATAGAGACCGGCCTTTATTCGCTGAAACCAAAAATTGCTCTGGAATCAATATTGTACAGGGTAGGGTATAGCGAATTAAAGAAAATCGGACCAGAGGTTTATCTGAAATCGGGATATAATAGAGAATTGGTGATCGAGCTGTATTAGAGACCAGACTGTATAGACCGGGTCGAATCTGAGGCGGCGCTTTACTGGAAACGGATAAATTACGTCATGCAACTCAGATGGTGTTAATGTTTTCACGCAATTCGGTTCGAGGTTTAATTGGAGAACAAATATGTAATATTTTACATTGTACACATAAATTGTTAGTTTTTCACCATAAATTTTTTAAACATACTCGGCAAGCTACACGTAGTACCGTACAGAGAGCTTTAATAAGGGCTTTACTGTAGTTTAAAGTTTTATCTGCCGAACATTCATATTCCTGGATAAGTAAGAATGTAACGAATATTTCATCCTCAGTTTTTATAATGAGAGTGCATTATATTTTATGAATTCAGGACCCTGGGTACTACGTGAAATTCAACGACGACAAATTCATCGAAGTAACGGAGAGCAATGTGACGACGGAAGATGAGACTTCATTTAATGAAGGAGATGAATTTATAGCAAAACCAAGTGGCAGTACAATTAAGTCGATGGTAACAATCTAACTATACTATTGTTTTAAATAATGGATAGCCAAAATAAATTTAAAATGCGGTGTGATTGTAGAGTTTTCTGAATTCTTACGAAGTTAGATTCTAATTTTGAAGCACTGATCGCTTCACAATTCCATTCGATTTCTCTTCTTTATGAATAATTCCTTAACAAGAAGTGCGTGATGAGACCTATTTCAATAGGAGCTCTTTTAATTTGTTCATTACTTTTTCAAACGTGTAAATGGAATGAAATTAGGGTGGTTGAAACAATTTCTTCCCCACTCAACTGAACCTGTGGTGAGCCAAGTAGTTACCACCCTGTACATCTTCCGTACGAACCACTAAGAAAATTAACACTTATTCGTATGGTCTCAGTGCAAAAATCAAGATTACAATTTTCATTCTGAGACATTCCTCTTCTTTACTTAGTATATTTAGCATTAATTTGTTAATATATTTTACAATAGCAACTAAATTTTATTTTGCACTTGTCCAGGCCCAAAATCCAGACATTCCAACATTTCAAGAGTACTTGAAGACCATAATTCAGCTCCCAAAGTCACTTCAGTGGCTTTGCCTGACCAATTTTTTCTCTTGGATATCTCTCGTATGCTACTCATTATATTTCACGGATTTTGTGGGTGAAGCAGTATTTGGTACGCAACGTTTATGTTGTATTAGTACTTGAGATACTATTTTTTTTACCAATGTGATAGATTTGATTTGATATAACCCGCAGGCGGTGACCCTGCGGCACCACCTGGGTCAAAACTTCGAGTCAACTATGAATATGGAGTTCGATTTGGTTGCGCAGGAATGTCCCTGTACTCCCTCTCATGTGCGGTCTATTCTCTCAACATCCAAATATTGGTCCAAAAATTTGGGTAAATCAAAGTCTACTTTAAGTCAAACTAAATTTTAAATTAAATTTTGATTGGGATAATTAATCATAGGTCCAAGCAAGTATATATTTGTGGACAACTAGTGTACGCATTCGGGATGATGTGCATGGCAATCACACGGCATCCGGCGGGAGTGCTAATATTTTCTTGGACGGCTGGGATTATGTATGATTCAGATTTTATATGTTTTTAGCAGTAAATTTTGGTCACCTTTCCGATATCCAAAATCGGAGGAATACAATTCTACAAAGTATACACTGTAGAATCTGTTAAGCGTTAAGCTATTTAAAGTGTCTGAAATGTAAAACAATTATACAGACGTAAGTTATGTGTGGATGTACTTCAATATCCTACAAGAGTCCTTTTTCATACGCACCAAATTGACCGAATTATTAATTGCAGGTATGCGACCTTGTTTACGATGCCTTACCTCCTTGTTGCTCGCTATCATGCTGCGGACACGGTATGGAAATTAATAACTATTTCCACAATATTTTAATGCACCACCAATTAGTTTACTCTGAATTTCTTCATGCATTAACTCGGTTGGTTTGAATTATGGAAGTTTGAATTAAATCGGTAGCCGGATATTTTGAAATATTTCACTACATTTCATGTCACAAAATAATCTATTATCTTAATTTGTTCTTTTGTTTTATATAGATTTCTGCGAAGTGACCTTATATTGAGCCCTATCGAAATATTAACATATTTTACGATTAGTTTTGGCAATTTCTTCTGTACTCAATTTACTGAATGACTGCATCCTGAGAATTTGTATTAATTTCGGAGCAAAGCAAAATGGATATTTAGCTTGATATCCTTGATCATTCAAGTACATAGAAGAATTCTTCTAAAACTCTACTATTTTCTATTTTTTCTTAAATTGATTTAAATTATGTACGACACCTCTATAGGAAGTATCATTTTATGAGAATGATTTTGATCGTTCGAGATATTTCTTTAAACTAAAACAATGTTTCACGTTTAGATAAATTGAACAGTTAAAACAGATTTTTATATATGATCATTTTTATTTTAGTTTGGCTTTTGTCCAATTTTGACTGGTGATGAAGAATCATCCCAACAACGACAACGACAACGCCGCGGACTTGGAACCGATGTAGCTATTGTATCCTCAATGGTTTTTTTGGCACAGATGACCCAAGCCTTGACCCTTGGCAGTATCGTGGCGATGTCTGGAACAACTACTGCCGTCGTGTGTGCAGCGTCAGTACTCGCCTTCTTCGGCGCTCTTTCAGCCACAAAAGTTCTATATTTGGATCTGTAGTTTACCTTCCGTGTCTTGTGACAGTTTTAATTTTAAAAAAATTACATTTTTCTTTAAATTGAGTTCATGGAATCAATTAGCCGGCAAATCGTGGTAACACGAAATTAAATTCTACCTGAAACTCGGGTGCTTTAGAGGATAAAACCTTCAATATTAGTTAATTCCAGTGTCGTGGTCACGAGTAATAAATATCACACACCCAACTAATCGGCTGTTGAAAT
Source organism: Protaphorura glebata (assembly GCA_034694305.1). Classification (NCBI taxonomy): domain Eukaryota; kingdom Metazoa; phylum Arthropoda; class Collembola; order Poduromorpha; family Onychiuridae; genus Protaphorura; species Protaphorura glebata. The sequence continues at coordinate 7,074 of JAQFYE010005439.1, read as the reverse complement.
TACTCTCGAACTCTTCTACAAACCTTAAATTGACGTTTTTGTGGAGACAAGATATGCCAAGAATTGATGACCGATGATTCAAAAATATGAATGTAAACTTTTATCTCTTATTGAGGTGAGAACACCAGATTTCAACAGTTTTTGGGTATTTCTAATTTCTACACGAGGGGTGATTTCACGAACTAAGCATTCATGACCACACACCTGTTTTGAATTATTTTTGTAATGGAAAACTTTATTTAGATTGTGAAAGACTTCACTATTCCCGATCTAATCCTTGGGAAATTCACAAATTGTAAAATTTTGATGATCTCTTAATCTTATTTGAAACAGGAAACGTAATAAATGTTATGGGTTTTAATGTGTGTCTACAAGTCGGCTTTTTCAAAATACAAATTTTCAAAAATCATAATTTTCTGCCTGATGCGTCTACCACACAGGAGTACCATCTTTACACTGAGACCTCCGTTTAACTGCGAGAGATTATTTTACGTCTCGAAAATAAGCGTTTCTGCTTGGGAAGCCGCATAAGTAAACTAAAGAACAGGATTACGTCGAACATATGATATGTTCTTGATATTAGAATTTTCATTTGGTCTTGTGACTCTTGTGTGAGATCATTTGATTCAGTATTTCTAAATATGTTAGGAAATAGCAATACACTGAGAGCTAAAACGGAAGTGCAGAAATAGATGCCAAAATCCCAGGATATGAATTCGGCGTGATCACTCGACCTAGCAAGTACTAGTAGCCCTCGTGTCAACGGTGTTACCACAACTATTCATAGCACATAAGGTTATATAATGTACTATCCGTCTTTCAGTGTTTGGCTGTCACGAGCTCAAATAAATGCTGATATGTACAACAAACTGGCAAATTTTATTTCTTGTATGAACAACACTAGTATTGTTATGAATTAAAAGTACTTTTATTACATTTTACAATTGCAGAAGTATGACATTTAGTACACAGGTAGAAATATGGAGCAAAAATACAGGCTACTAAAAATTCTAAAGTTCTACCGACTGTGATGAGATTTAAAGATCAATTTCAATAGTAATCAAAGATGATGCAATAAATAATCACTAAATTGTAGACGCATGAAGGAAGGCCGAAGACGCCACATTTAACATATGTTACATGGACTAGACATTTTTCACAAATTGATATATCTAGTACGTGCTACCCGTCTAATACGAGAATTCAGAAATATCGTCGGCAGATGATCAATAAATACTCTAATTTGTTTTTGAAAATATTTTGGTAAGTTTTCTAAGCAATTATACAATGTACTCCAATTCTAGAAGCTAAATGGGGTAACATCAGTTCTATTTTTCACAGTTAAAGCTACAAATTAATTTCGGGGCATATCTGCACGGTCAGATTCCAAAATGTGATATCCCAGGACTTCACCGTTGATTATTTTGATCTTGGTCCTCGTCACGGTCTTCAGGAATGACCTAAAATATTCCAAGGTATAGGTTACTTCGTTGTAAATGTATACCAGGAGAAAAAGTCAATGCCCAAGACAAATATAAGATACAGGATTACAAAAATCCTACTGACTGACAGTACATCTACTTGTAAATATTTACAAGATTAAGGTATATTTACATTATTAGCGGCATCGTAGTTTCCATAGACGGCAACTTCATCTTGACTCATTCCACTCCGTTTCCCAAACCTGTTCAAAAATCAAACCAGATTTAAGTTAATTGTTAGATTGGATAGTCTGTCGTGGTATGGAGGTTGCATGATCATTGTATAGAAATTATGGAAAACAGCTCCCACAGTAGTCGCGGGTAGTTTTCCCTTACTAGATGGGAGACCTACTTTAGGCCGGATGGAAAGCAGTACTATCTCATCTTCAAAACGATACATTGAAGTTTGACCATGCCTTATATTGAACGCCAATTAATGGGTATGCTTGTTATGTATTAGTTCAGTTGTAATTTTCCTGAATGTTCTTGTAAAATTCGATTCAAAAACAATACAATGGATGCATCACAAGCAGTGACAAACGAATACTTCAAAAACCTTTTTTCTCTTCTGGAGTATTTTCTTGCCTACTACTAAGGGTACCCTCCATTTAGACAAATCTAGAATCCAGGAACAAAAATATGCAGTGACCATGTCTTAAGGCTGATATTTCGATTGGTGCATTTATTGACGACTTACCTGGGTCTACTTTTTGCTCCGTACATACGATCCAGTTCCTGTAATTGGTAGAGTCGAAGGGCATGGGCCATGTCACCGACTAGCTCACTCCTTGGTGGCCTTAGACTCACCTGTCCACTAAAAATCAAGGAAAGAAACAAGACATAAATTCATTAGAATTCGGAAACAATCGTCCAGGGTGAAAGTACTGTAGTAGTGAAAGTTCCAGAATCGCAGTCCTACCACAAATTGAAGCCATTCTGTGCATGGAATCCTACAAAAGCCAGGACGAGTAATTCTATGAAAAAATAAACTTTTGTGTTGTTCAAAGAGAATTGACAGAATGGAAAGGACGTGCTATGGGGGCGTGTACGATTAACTCACCAATAGATTTGAATAAGTTTCACCTTTACGTGGAAAAGGAAAACATTTTGTCCAATTGAGCGTAAATTTCTTGGCATTAAAACTTTTGAAAATGCTACAATGAAACTTTTCACTTCAAAGTTTATTTATGCATTTCGTTGAATCATTCATCAAAGCGAACCGTCCATGCAATACATTGCCCTGTATTCTATTATGCAGTATTTCAATTTGTAACAGTAGAGAATTGTAACAATAATTTTCTGTGTTGTCTGAATGCCTTATTATTCCTCCCATTGTAATATTTATTAGATTTGAATGTAGCCAAGAATTTGGACACAGAAATTGTCACGATAGATTTTTCTCCAAGTTGAAATGAAAACATGACGTAAATGGTGGAGAATCTATAATCATTGACATTGATATTTAAATCCTCGGTACAAATTTACGGAGAGAAAGTTTCGGGTTGCTAAATTTAACATTTCCGAACTAATTTCAATCAATTCAATACAGTAGAAGCTATTAAATTACACCCCAAAACTTTCTACGACTACTCGGGACTCTTTGTATTGATACTTAATATACAAATATAGGGCGTTATGTGCTTAGACCGAAATTAGAAATGCATCAAGGACTCTTATTTGAAAAAATGCACGTGGAAAAAAATTAATTAGAACAAATTGTGTTTTGTCAATGCCGAAACATTGATAATACTGCACAAAAAGCTACAGGTCGACATTCAGTTATTAAATGCGTTAGGAGTGTTTACCATGTGCTTTGATTATGCAATCTACAGTGTACACAGCGAAGTCTAAGTCTAGACAACACAAACCGGCCGAAAAACATTGACATAGTTTATTTATGCAATATTTTACCTTAGTGTAGCGAGAATCAAAATCTGTGAGGTCATACATATAATCATAATGTCCTTAATACAGATATTGAATTAATCTCCAAAACGAAAGATACTCTTGCTAAATTTTTAAATTACTACTTTAATTTCATAGTAATTAACAACAAGAGCTGAATATTTTGTCAGATATCTTATACGAGTAAAATTCGTGTGAAGTTGTCGCATAACCTCGCAGAATGAATGATTCTTAGAATATCAGATCCGATCATGATTAATATTTTGTACGATACTTCGGAGATATTGACATCAATCACTCGTTAATGGTTTGACTTCAGATATTCGGGTCTATGCTAGTTGCTCTAACTTTCTCAATCAATCTTCATAGAGGAATATCGGTTAAAATTCCTATCGGCGCATTAAATTTTAATGTGTTATATGTATACGGACACTCAGGCACTTTGCGTTCCGAGATTTTGAGCATGCACTTATTTTATTAACACCTGTGGGAAAGTTTAATAAATCTATAATGATGCAGAAATTTTTATACAGTTCAGTTTGGATGGTACGATTTTCAATAAAGTTGGGTTTTATTATTTCGCTATGTGTAAGGTTGAATTCACTCGGATTCATAGTGTGTACAGAGCGCTTTCTCTAAAGGGGTATTTCTCCGATGGAATATTTTCCTATTATTGGGGGTACCACCTTACATAGGCAATTTGAAATAGAACCAAATCGCTGGAAAAGTGTGCCTAAGTCTTCCAAAACATGAAAGAAACTCCCCAAATTCTTCTGCGAGAATTTAGAAAATAAACACTAAATAGTAGTAATCCACGTGCCAGTTGGAATATTGTGAGTTTCAAATGCTCTCGCAACACGTTTAGAACAGTTGACTCATTCATCCACGTTTAAACACATGATAGGTACTAGTAACAATCTAGAGTTAATTTTGTCTATTAGTGAATATTCGAATACGTTAAGAACATAATCGTGAGATTTTTCTAACTCAGTATTTATTACAATCGTTAAGATTTTAAGATTTTTCGAATACAGTTTCTGTGCAAATTTAATTAGAAGTAGAGTGCAAATATTTCCATAGAAATTCACGGTCCGCTTTTTTACAACAGTTAATTATGAAAGGTTTCAGCGAAAAGTTTGAATTAGAGATCTATCTATATTAATCTGTCCATTTAAAAATTCGTGCATTTTTGTTTTGTGTTGTGAAGGGACCATACAGCTTACATTTGAATTTAACTCGTTGCATCCCTGTTTTATTTGCTAAAAAAATTAACAAACTAAAGAACGCCCCAAAATAAGAACAACTTATACCACTATATTACTCTAAACTCAAACGGTTTTCTTGTGGCCGTCAGAATGTTCTGGGTGTCAATCAAAAGTTAAGATTCGGTAATCAAGAGAGGCAAATTGCTGTTTTATAGACCACGAATGGTTTAACTGATTTTATAGATAATATCCTATTAGCTGAATATTTTATCTGATATCTGACGGAATTTGGAACGACAAAATTCAAGAGTGAGAATAATTTACCTTTTCGTAAAAGTAGTGAGTCCGTCCAGCGTTTTGCATAGCATTCGGTATTTCTCAATATCCTTTCATCGTGAATACGCATGAAAGAAAACAATTAAGTGACGAACCGCACATTGTACAATGCACAGTCAAAGTCAACAAAGTTCTTCATAATTTAATTTCTAAATTGAGTTATCGAGTACTCGGAGGGTGAAAGTGAGTGAGTGAATAGTGTGATAAGTATTCATTGTGAAATACGCGGCAGGAATGAAACAACAATTACGTGTGGATGATCGATCACTTTACCGATCCTCTCCTCTCGGCTCAAACAAAAAGAAACATTAAATGTAAAAGTTCACGATATGGTGTTCCAACGTTCTTCCATATTGTCTCGATATTTTGAAGCAAGATTGACAATAAATGCATATAAATATAAGGCTATCGTTATATGAGACCCATGGTAGATTTTGCATTTCCTTGTCGCTTGTAGATTATAAGTGCTATTTATATTCGGTCATAATTTTCAAGGTTAACTGCTGCAGGCAAGTAAGCAAAGCGTTTTTAATTGGAATATTAAATTTTGTATTGCGATATCGGAATATTTTTCCCTCCAACATTATTATCTACATCTTATAGATAACATCCAACACCTGCATTTATTTAATTATTTTCCATGGCTGACAACATGCATGCTCGACTGGACTGGAAATGTAACAATGAGGAACTCTAAAAATCCAAGTAACAATTACATCAAAAATATATACAACTTTCCGAAAGAAAATAACCTGTTTTGTTTTGTTTTGTTTGGGTCTGTTCTTGCGCTTCAGAGATGTACAAACAAATTGGCGAATTCGAGATTTTGAAAAGTACACCAGGACATTCGGATATCTTGACAGAACACGCCAGAAATAAAATAAGTTTATTTATGCGAGGCAAAATAAACGCTATTTGAGTTTCTGGTAACAAAATTAGTTTAGTTTACTGTTTGTCTAGACAGTTTCGAAATAGTCCTCCAATAAAAAAAGAGACAATTTAAAACAATCTCGCGCATTCGCCTGTGCCAATTAAAATAGAATTTGAAAGAACACATCAAAACGCAGCAGATAAAGGTGTATTTTTGCAACGCAATAAGGATTTTTTAGTTTCAGGTGTCAAAATTAGTTTTGTTTGTTTGTTTCGACGATTTAATAATCCAAATACTGCAACAGAAGTAAAAATAATCTAGCCAATTGACACGTGCCGCATCATACAATTCCGTCTATGCCGGGTATACGGGCATGTTAAAACACCTCTCAAAAAATATGGACGTACCGTTATAGACACATTAAACACTATATCTACAATCAGAATGTTCGGATTGGAGTCTTGCATTATTCGGATTCCTCAAAAAAACTTGAACTTTGCAGCAGATAATTTAAATTAAAAGGTGATTAATGTCATGCACACATGAATGTATCTCAATTCACTGTTTTCCAGAGGTGTTCAGATCCTATCCTATACTCTGCATACCCATTTATGACATTCTTGGATATTTCAGGGCTAAACATCATAGCAGATTTCCTAAAGAGTTTTAGTTGGTTTTTATTTGGCCTAAATATGGTGCCCTTAAGCAAGGCAAGACTCTAGATAAACGTTTTTTAAGCGACCACCGAGTGTGATCATTCGAAGATCGTGGCTACGTTTACAAATGTTTAGCACTTGTGGAGGTTACAGCAATGCAATACGGAATGCTTGAAGAGTTTTCGCGGTGAGTCCGATAATTGGGTCAAATTTTTGCTAGAATATGTCTGGTCTGTGAATTTTAATCGTATATGATTTTTTTCTTACAGCAAAAGTTCTTTAGTACACACCATGCCTGGTATTATTTAAAACATTTCCTTCATATTATTATTATTCATCCGGAGGAGAGAATTATCCTCAATTTTTCTATTCTTCCTTTATTCAAATTTTTGTTTAACGTAATCACAAATTTACTTTGTCATCACATGAGGTAGGGTGACCGAGGTATACGAAGAATTAACGTAATGTACGCCCTAGTGTTGTTTCAGTTCCTTTTAGTTCTAGTTAGTTCCAGTTCCAACTGAAATCTAACGCAATTCAGTTTAGTTAGTTCCTAACTCGCTATATATTTAGTTCCAGTTCTAGTTCTAGTTCCTACAATTTTGCAGTTCCAGTTCCAT
>JAQFYE010005438.1:0-11973 GCA_034694305.1 Protaphorura glebata | reverse complement strand
AAATTGAGACAAATAGGATTCATTATTCGATAATCGACTTTGGACATCGTAGGTAGTGAAGTTCTTACTCAATTTAATAACCATTTTTTTTCGAAGTCTGCATCGGCATTGATTTTCGCACGCGAAATAGAGTACGGATCGGAACAGAATATAGCAATTGCGAATTTTAGATTCAGACGCCCAGAAAACTTGAAATGCATTAATCTGATGTAACGTAATCGCTACTTTAGTTCAACACCTGCACCTGTCGTCAATGATACGATGTTCTGGGGTATTCCGAAACGCAGGAAAGGTGGTGGTGGCGACTGGCGAGTCATAGTAAACGCCTAAAGTGGTGAAAGTCACCTCCGGTCAATACAATACTGCAACACTTTCGCTGGAGTTAAACACGGCAAGGTCATTGACCTCTATTGCTGAAGAAAGGTTCTGGAATCTTACATTCAGCTTCATTCATCTCCACTCAATGACTACTCTTTTTAAATGTTATTTCCTAGCTGGAAACCAGTGCAATGCCACATTTCGTAGGATTTATCGGATTGTCTACTCTTTGATTGGAAAGCAGTGTTCAATAAATTATATTCCCTGAAGCACATAATATGCAAATTAGTGCCCAGGCTGGAAGGTAGTACTCTCTAACAGCTGCTGACTTCCAGGTCAAACTCTCGTCTATGCCATCATAGTTAATCGCTGGCCTTCATACTGGGAGGGGCAAACCTTCATACTGGGAGGGGCAAAAGTAACCGGACACCCCAACTTGCCCCAACTGCAAGAGTGCACGGAATTGCAAGTGCTCATTCATCGCCCATGCGCTCTTGCAGTTGGGGCAAGTTGAGGTGTCCGGTTACTTTTGTCCTTCACTAGATGCGAAGACGCGATTCCATATGGCAGCACACGACTTGGAAATCTTATGAATGAACCCTGTAATCAATCGCAATCGTGAGATTTATATTCAACGCTATGTCCATATTGTTCGATCTGCAAATTAATGCCGGGAGCTAAAACATAGTTTACCATTGTATGTCCTTCACCGCTTAAGTAGCGGTTCCATTCCATTATGTGCCATGACAGAAGTGATCTGCAAGCTTCTTGAAAAATATGTCATGCCATGCCATGCGTACCGACCGGCTCAGGCTCAACATTACCTGCTTGTGGTTCTGCAAATTAGTACCCGACACCAATTTCCAGGTCAACGACCTCCAATTCACTCGCATAGATTCATTGCAAGATTTGAAGGTTTTGTGCTGCCGTATGGAATCGCGACTTTATTGCCGAAGACTTGCAGATTGCTTCTGCCATAACTATATACGGAATCACAAATTATGCAACGGTCACTGACCTCAGCGAGCGGCAATTCACATATGACATGTGATCTGCAAATTACTGCCTGGCGCAGACGGTCACAGCATTATCTGCAACGTGTAATAGCCGTTCAATTTCAGCAATAAATTGGCAAACGTTATGCAGATGACCTGCCCAGTGTACTGCATAATCTAATCGATCTGCAAACATTATGCAGACTGTTCGGCATAATCACTGCTAAATTTCAGTAGTTTGCAAATTAAGTTAGGTAGATCCATAGAGTAATAATTTTTCTTCAACATAACTTCAGTAAGGGAGGATCTTTACTCTATGGGAAGATCGTCTGCTCGTCTGCAATGTGTAATCGCCGCTTAAATTCAATAACTTCAACATTATGGAGATCATGCAATCCCTGCTGGATAATTTCGCGATGGCTGTAGAATCCCAGTATTTCCTCTGACAATAGTTGATTGAATTTGCATTCGTCCAGCTTGTGATATTCTGGAAAACCGGTTAGAATTCTAGAATCCTAGAAGCGCAACCGGGGACTACCGGCGAGGCGAGGGACGATGACGTCTAATCCGCTTTCCCTTCCTTCTTGTGTTGAATATTTACGTGGGTAGGTTTTTGGCCCATGACGTCATTCCCGTACAATTGCGTTCTAATCTTGCGCCTACCTCTTTTCTCACTAAACATTTGACAGCTGACTTAAAATCAACCTCCAGTGCTCTCCAAACCGTCCAATCCACTGGTCACTCATAATTGATCGGACACATTACCACAAATCATCAGTGAATGAATTCCTCAGTACTTTTTTCAAATCGGCAGTGATTTAAGTGGAAAGTAAGTAAATTGTGAGTGGATTTGTGTGAGACCTCTGGTCAGACTTCTACTTGACTTGCGCCGTTGAGGTCGTAGGTGTGTGAAATAGAAAAAGTGTCAGTTGGAGAGAAATTAGTGAGAGAGGAACACAAAAACTTTCTTTCCTCGACTGCTGTTCAACAACAAAAAAAGTGTCAACAAATCACTCAAATATTTAATCAAGAATTTTGTAATTAATTTGACATAAAAAAGTGTGAGAAACGGGAAAGATTTTTGAAACTTTTTTTTGGAACCCGGGAAGGAAGGAAAAGAAAAAAAGTTGGATCCGAACTGAACGAACCGAACGTCACAACGCAAGACATCGATTTTGAGTAAAAACAACTCATACGCATACATACATATACATACATATACGTGCATATTGTAGAAAATCATCGCAGGAATTGTCAATTTTTGGAACATTTTTTTTGCAATATTTGATGGTTTTTGAACATTTATTGATATTGGTGCGTCACCCCGAAACTCAAGGGGATTGACTTTTACTCATAGTCTTATTTTTGACATTCATTGACATTGACAAGTGGATAACTCTATCTAATGCATGTTGACAATTGAGAATTGATCGATATTCAAAATATTGATTAGTTGATTTGATTTGACATTATTTGGAAGTGAACGGCTCAACCAGCAAGCAAGTCAAAGTTTGTTTCTGTTTTTGTATAATATCTAATCTGTCTGTGTGTGTCTGGAACGAGGTCAGGTGTCAGATCTGTCATCTGTGGTTGGAGTGGAGATTTGGATTTGACATTGACCCCACATAACGTAGTACGTTAATGTGCCCCAGCAGAGAATGAGAGTGAGAGAGCCGGTGATGGAGTCCGTTCCAATCACTGGAAGCGGAAATGAAAGTCCAGGTGGTGGCGGTGAGAATGGACAAGAAGTCTTGATTGTTGCGGAAGGACTGAATGGAGAAAATAGTCCGAGTCCAAGTCCACCAAATTCCAATTCCAATGTCGTTTTATTCAATGGAAATGGATCTACACTCCCAAAAGTTGTTTGCATTCTGGACACTTCAACAACGATGGAAGACGAAGTGGATGGAGAATGTAATTATCATCATAATAATAACATTCATATTATTGAGAGTGATTTTGGAAAAGGTGGTGCTAGGATTTTGAATGGAGAAGTATCGGCTGGAGCAGTAGCTGCAGCTGCAGCTACGGCTGTAGCTGTTTCCTCTGAAGATTGTGAAGAAAACAAGAAACTGGGGTACCCAGTAGAGAATGGATTCCATGTCAATGTCTGCGATGTAGATGAGGAGGAGGATGACGAGCACAAGGACTCCGGTTTCCTGGTCTATTGCACTAGACCGGATGGAGTCCATGTGAATTTCTCCAGGAAGTACCAGAAGGAGAATGAACCTGATGATATTCTGGAGAAAGGTTGTGCAAATTCTGAAGGAGGTTGTGAAGTTAAAGAAATTGATCCGACGATTTCGGAAGATCATCACGACTCATCTCAACAAAAGGAATCTCAAGATGCTGGGAATGAGAAATCGGAAAGCTCTCTACAAATTCCCGACTGCCCTACTGAGACTGAAGAAATTGAGACCCATGACAATGTTAAGAATATTAATGTACCAACATGGTCTGACGAAAATGTACTGAAAGAGCCTGAAGCAGTTGTTGACCTGGAAAATCTTGGACCTCAGGAGGGATCTGTTATCATGGAGAGCACCGATGTCCCCGTTCCCTTCGAGGAAGCGGAAACGACTATAGGTATTGAAGATACTTTGACTGAGGTTGCTCGAAGTGATCCAACGATAGAAGAAGGGATTACTGGGAAAATCTTAACTGCGGATTCTCCTGCTGATCCAGTCGGAAACGTTTGTGAGGAAGCCATTGAATCAAACAACACCTGTGAAGATCTTAACGCTTCAACTCCTGGAGACTTACCTGAGTTGGGAGCTGGAGACAATCTCAAGTCTTCAATCCCGTCCGAATATGTAGCAGCTGAGACAGACAAAATGGTAGAAGAGGCCAAACAAACCATTCCCGTCGAGATTGGTGACCAGGAGAAGGTTATTGAAGGTCAAGATGCAGAGGCAGCAGTATTGACAACTACGATTACGACGTCGACGTCCACTTCCTCAACAATTATTATTTCTGATGAGGATGGGAATCGTCTTGAAGATGAATGTAGTGAAGTTGCAATTGCAACGACTACTCCTGGCCAAACCGTCGTAGGCAATGACACCCCCGCCAATGGAAAAGACCTTCCAGAGAAAATTGGAACCTCAACCTCCTCAACCTCTTCTTCCACACCTGAACCAGTAGTATTGGTGACAACAAGTTCTACCATAACAACGACGACGACTGTTAAAAGTCGTAGTCCAGTTATGAGTGGAGCCCCGTTCCACTCGCATTCCCCTCTTCATCATTTCCATCAACCACCTTCTCATCATCTTCACCATAATATTCCTCAAGGATTCCTTCCACATTTTTTGCATCCACCCCCAACCGGGGGATCCAGCAATCACCAACTTCAACACCCCCACCATCACAATCAACAACAATATTTACACCCGCACCAGTATCATCAACAGCAACATCATCATCACCTCCTCAGTACTTCAAGTCTTCAACCGGCTGGACCGCTTCCAACATTTCCACCACCATTCCCGCCTCCCCCGTTTGGAGCTTTTTATGGACCCCCTCCGCCACCACCGACAAGTATGGCTGGCGGCGTTGGTGACCAACAACATAAATATGATCAACCACCACCGTGGTTACAACAATTTGGACCTGGAGGTCCTCCTCCACCTCTGGGTATGGGGTTGAATCAATCCATGCCTCCGAACCCCCTCCCGACAGCTCTCTTTCCACTGCCCTTGGATCCAACACTCCCTCCAGCAGTTTTACCAAGTAGTTTCCCTCATCATCACGGAACTAATCAAAGTTCCGGGTATTCCACGGCTGGACATTCCAGATCTTCATCACCGATGGGTGGTGGTAATGGATCATCACCGGTTGAATTGAGCAGCTCTTCTGGAAATTCCTTAGTCAGCTCTTCTGGAGCCCTAACCGTTGCAGGATCTTCCTGTCATAATCCTCTACCACCTTGTCAAAATCCAAGCCCAAATTTGGTTTTTGCTGCTGCTTCGGCGGAATTAACCCTTTTCTCACATTTTCCAACACTCCCTGGTCAGTATGTGGTCTACTTTCATATCAATCCAGGTGTAAGTGTCAGTTTTCACGTGGGTGACCAACTTCAAGTCGTCAAAGGTAAGAAATCATTTTGTCACATTTGAAGTTGGAATTAAGGGGATTAGGAGTGTGCATTATCAAAGCGATCGGGCGAGCGGTGTTTCGGTACTACCCGACACGGGCATTGGGCGCGCGGAATTGACTCCTCTACTTTTCGCAATTCGCAATTCTACGTTCGACTTATTCGAAATTGAAATCACAGAACACATTTTCTACCAGACGTTTTTAAGAATTTTTACTGGCATTCTTTCGGGACAGAGAACAGGAAATGGAAATGAGCGATGATGAGAAATCAAATTATAATTCGCTGAAAATAGCATTAGCTTTACGTTTATATGTAATTCCTATTCCTAGTTAATACTCATTTCTGTAATTTGAGACTACACCTGGGCGGATGAGCACACACACAAATGGTCATAAAAATATGTTCATTATAAGTTACCACGTCTAGATATTTTTATTAGATTTTGTCCACATGGAATGAAAAGGTCATCAACGCCTGTTGCAAAGTAGAGACACACCTGTCATATGAAACCTGAAAAGGTTAACAGAGTTTAATGAATGAGATCCCTAAGCGGGTGAGCTGTTATTTCTAGAACACATACACAATATACATATATTGTGTATTTCTGTTTTTCTATGTGCACAAGGACAGCACAAAATCAGTGCGATGCCAATGTCGATTTTCAGAACTGTGCAACAGGTCTTGGTAGAAAATGTCATTAAATTGTACATTACACGACGTGGTCACGTGGTGTATTAGGTACTCGTGTAAGTTTTATTGATATTTGTGACAGAATCGTCAACAATTTCTTCACTATATCGGATTGGGTTGAACAGAACTGTACTAATACTACGTGTAAACCATATTTTCATTGATAAGAATAGTTACTTTATCTTGAAAACGGGTTCAAAGGATGGAATGATAATATGTCAGACTAATACTTCTGAGAAAAGATATTATTGTATTGCATTCCACATTCGAGATTCCAGTTTAAAAGTTTCGTCATCGGTAGTCGTAGTCGTATTTGAAAATAAAGTTTTAATATTCTGGTTTCTAATTAAGATAATAATTTCCAAGGTTTCAGAATTTTAATACTTTTTTTACATCGAGCACCGCTACTTCGGTGGACCAGACTATTCAACTCCGCGTATCTTGAAGTCTTGAAGGTGGATTCTCATTTCTCATGTAACAGAATTGGTTTTCACTTTCTCTATAAGTATGAAAACTTGTGTATTGATTTAATCAGCGCTCTAAATATATTCGTCATTCATTCAAGAGCAATTTGTAACCTTCTGTTGCTGCTATCTATCAATGATCTATCCAGGGAGCAATGAGCTATCAATACTATTCCTCTTTCCTCTGTTCGCTGATGACCACAGTTATTTGCACAATATGTAGAGCATTCAATTTAAGAGTAGTGTGGTGATTGCATTCTTCATTTTGGCTATGAAACAGAAGAATGAATTTTTTTAAATTCATTATTGTCGTGTAGATTTCACTTATGGATTACAATTGGATGAGGGAGTTGTATTGTTAAACTGATGACGAGGGTTTAAGGGATGAAAACCGTAAGACAGTAGTGGTGGATGGGCAATAATGTTCTTCTATGTGATTTCTCTCTACTATGTTGAAATCATTGAAGATATAAGAAAAAGGGGAGGACATTGTCCTGTAGAGATGGTTCACTAACTCCTTCCATGGGTTGTGTGTACGATTGTGACCTACCTACTGGACTATAGTGAGATTGTGAATGTATATTGATCCAACATTCTTATTGGAACCACGGGTTTAGTGCTACTGCCATTTACTGCTGCTACTGATGTCAGGCTATCAGACCAAGCAATCTAACTATATAATATTGTTGAGGATGATGATAAGGCATTGTCGCTAAGATGTTAGGCCTCAGGTGGACAAATCCGGTACTTAATGAAATGCGAAATATGTAATTCATACAGAGTCGGGAGAAAATCATCGAAATGTTTCCGGGCTGCATTTTGAAAAAGAAAGTCAACCCTGGATTTACTTCAAAATTGATATTTCTGTAGTGATGTCATGCTTTCCCGAGTATTGGTGGTTACGTCCGGTTATATTTATTAGTTACTTGAAAGATTTGAATTATAATTAGGTAGTGTTAAAATTCTTGACATCCTTCCTCATACTAACAATGCATGAATTAGTTTCAGTTGGTCCATTTTCTATATCTTCTGCTATTCATTTGCTTGCTGCCCTACTTTTGGTCTAAAGCAAGGTTGTACTATGGTTAAAAGAGTTTATTAACCACACTTCAAGTTGGGGTTTGTAGACAAGCACTTCACATTTTAGTCATGAAAGTGTGATTATTGTAAGTAATAATATTTGCTACCACACTGCACACTCCATTGCTCTCTTTGCTGATCCTATATGCTATACATATATTTCAAATAGGTTAACTAACACTTGCTGTATAGGATTTCTAGTTCAAGCAAAGCAAAACATATGTCTGTCGCATCAACCTCAAAATGACAGTTCAGAGTTGTGTGGCTTTTGCGAATACTCGACATCATGTTACAACTTGATTTACATTGGTAATTGTTGGGACAGTTTTGACTTGCACGCAAATATCAAACCGTTTTTAAAATAGAGCAGATCGGATATTTTGATGGGTGTGAAATTGACGATTTCATATCAGCGAGGTGTTGCGTTGTTTAGGTCAGAGTTAGGCTTTTATTTCTTGAAGAGTTTAAGAATATTTTAAAGTTTTTGACGAATGAACTTTGGAGACAGAAATTAATAATTTATTTCGACCCTTTAAAGGGTCATTGTGCTATTCAGGTTTATTGACCCAACATCCAATCTCCGCTAGTCGTACGCTTTCGGTCTCACTTTAACTATTTTTGGAGTACTAAATTTCAATTTATCGACCTTATCGACGCTACATTATTGGAATAAAGTTACTATTATTGGATTTCTCTTTTGCCAAACATTTGTAACATTAAAACACTTTCTGTCACATTTATTTGTCGCTCACTCGGAATCAACTGAGCCGGTACACCCACACAATACATGCTCAATGCATGAATGAAGGTAGCAGATTATGTGAAACCGTTCTCATTATTTGTTTACTTTTGTCTGTGCATACGTGTAACATGAGGTGTGTAGAAATTCTAACGATAAATGAGTCAGAAAATTTTCCAAGATTGGTTTTCCAATAATGAGTACTGAATATATTTTATTTGCTAAGTTTTGATTTCCTTTTATTCTTTAGCGCATGGCACCAGTCAATGTCCAATAAAAATGGTAGCGTTTGTACTTGAATGCAAGAATGTAAAAAAAAAATTCAAAATCCAATGCCAGTGAAAAAGAAACAGTAAAAATTGTAGGCATTATTGGGTGACGGTGTATTGGATACTGTCTTTATTACCGTCATTGAGGTTTAATGAGAGAACTCATGGGCAAGCACTGAAGCACTCTATTGTTAGTTGGTTTGGTGTAATATTATTATTGAACCCGTTCCTATTCCTATTAGTGGAGTTCATTATTGGTCAAAAGACAGGCTCCCAACTGATTTATTTCATGAATGCATATCTTGAATGTGGCACAGATTGATAGATGAGGTATACTTTTTTTCTCTACAGGTTGTATGTATATTTGGCAAGCTAAAATTGCGCATACAGGGTGTACTGCTCCTTTTTTTTCTATTCGTAGTTTTATAAAAAATGTGCGTAGTTGAACAACTTTTACCATGGCTGAGTGAATCGTGTCACGGAATTCTTGCTTTGCTCATCTCCTCAACAACAATGAAATTGCCCTGACTTGTGCCATAGGAATAGTGAAAGAGTCAGGTGACGTACGGGGGTGTTCTGTTCTGTGTAGTTTATGTCAATTCAATTGAATGTCATTTGCGATTTCTTCAATAGAACCGCTGCTGCACTGCATTTGTTGCAATAAAGTTTGAAAGTTGGTTGGACAGACGTGGGCCTAAAAGGATTACTGCACTTTTTAAGTACCTTGTATTTCTATTTTGGCTCTCAGGCCAACAGGCCAAGCTGAGAACTCGCCTGAACGATTAGTTTCTTGGGACACGAATTATATGACATGGTTATAGGTTAACATGGAGAATCTATATATTCTGCAAATGAAATTGTCCACACTCGTGACCCGATTTACTGATTCTAATTATTATGCTGCAATTTCACACTGGAGCCAAGAAGGACATAATTATTACACGATTTTTTTTCGAGCGCGGGAAATCATGTCACATTTTTATCAACCCGCTTTGCAGTGCAGAAAATCGATGTTCAATATAATTGTAAGGGGTACCTAGTCAGTATTAACGAGCACCTGAAGCCCGATAAACTAATTATTGTAATTACTAATTACAAAGAGATAAAATAAACGGGTGCGGTTTAGACTGACTGTTCCAGTGTTCGACAACACATTTAGCTTGCGGTTAATTTAAAATTAGTTAGATTTTTATAAATAGCAAATACATTAACTTTGTCGAGACTGACTGACTGTCTGACTGTGATTGTTTCGTTATATCCTGGCCTGGCCTGCGCAAATTTATCACGGTTCTTTTCGTAATGCAATTGTAATTCCTTAGAATTAGAATGCATGTAAAGAGTTTCAAGGACTGGCTACTGGTTACTGGTTACTGGCTAGGACTCGGATTACTAAAGAAATAAAATTTGCAATGTTGAATTTTTGTATACCTAAGTTTGTCATTCCTCATTACCCATTTATTACTCAGAGTTACATGAGTTGACAGGAAAAGGACGTACATATACTTGTACTTTTATACTATGTACAAAAGTTAATGAAACATTGGATTGCATGAGAGCTAAAGCTTGCGTGCGTGAAATGTAGTTACGACGATGAGAGTCTCCACCCTAAAAACTCACTTTTTAAACAAGAGTTCCTTTTGAAATTTTACAGGCTCGGGCAGCTTTTGCATCGGAATTACATTTTTGCATTGCGTTCGTCGACTTTGACTTTGTTGGCGACAGGAAAAGTAATTTGAAATGAACTTACTGAACTGTGCGGTTTTTGCTACTTGCTGCCGTTGCGGTTTGTGTAAAGTCAATTGCATGACTACGTTTGAATCAGAAAAAAATATTAATGTCATTTTGAAAAGATTGAACTATGGCAGGGGTAAACGGATTATCATCAAAGTTTAGAGTTGTACGTTCCATGTATTGTTTGTCTGAGATAATATTTCGGGGATATCCCTCAGGACGGAATTTTTAGACTCAGCACTGCTGTCGTCAGCTGGTTAATTTGTGTAGGAATTTGTTGAACGAGCCCGTTCTGTCTGACTATTGTATGGACACTTCCCATTTTTGGCCTTAGAAATTAGTATTTTGATGTCCTTCGCTTTGGTGGAGTTACTGGAGTTCATGATGAAGTGTCAATTGGAGTACGCATTATTGAGAAATGCATAACCAGGATTTTGCAAAATTACATATCCTTGGTGGCTGTGTAGACATTTCGTGCAAAAACTTTTTCCAAGTATTTCGACGGAGGGAAGTGATTTCCCTGGCGGAAGCCGTTAATTTGAATGAAACGTTTATCTAATTTATTTTGTACAAATTCTTTTGTTCACGTGTTGACGAATGAATGAATGACGATTTCGGATATTAGTCTAGGATCCATGCTGCACTGAATTTCAACATAGTCAAATGAATGAGTTTCGCCTTAACTAGTCGCCAGAGAACCATATCCCCGACAATCGAGTATACAAATACTAAAACTTGATCCGAATTTGAGCCTAATTTATTTGGCTTGCGTCATCGTCGATGAATGATTTGAATCTGGAAGTTTCTACGTTAAGGAAACTTGTTGAAGGTGACCTAATCATATTCGTATTTTTATTGTTAGAATCTAATCAGGAGATAGAATGTTCATGTTAACTAATCGAATGACATCATCAGAGGGTTGAAGCAGCGAGGAACTTTACCCGGATTTGAATCATCAAGTCACCATGTGTGAACAAACGCAAACAAATTTCTCTAGTGCAGTATAGTTATATGTAGTTGAAAATGCTTGTCCTGATTTCCGGTTTAATTACTCCCTACGAAAATGAATTGACGTCAGTTAGGTGATTTCTGATTGAATTTCGGCTGAGTTGAGTAGGCGGTGAGTTGGCATTCTGACATGGATAGAAGTGAAACCTTATCCTTCATTTTTTTTTCACTAAAAGGAAAATAAATGTCCAGATGGACGTTGTCGAAAAGGACAAGGACGTTAAAAGCGGAGGTCGGACGTCAAGAAGGACGCACGAACTCCAACTCTCCTTTTACTTGTCTTTTCCAATTGAGATTTAAATCCGCGAGTCGCTTTCCTTTCTCTTAATTGCATAGTATCGAATGTTGAAGAAAGTGGAAATGTGAGAAAACTAATAATATGTGATGCAATGTGGATTCAAGAAATTGGATTTGGATTGACTTCAGGGCAATAGTATTTCTTTGCTTTTTCTCCACGATTTAATTGGATTAGTAATTGTCCGGCTCGGCGTTAAGGATAAAGGTAGAGCTTCTCACGGGTTCGGGTTCGGGTAGCGGGTTTCGGGTTCGGATCGGGTTCGGGTTCGGATCGGATCGCGTT
>JAQFYE010005437.1:0-11974 GCA_034694305.1 Protaphorura glebata | reverse complement strand
CCCTATCAAATTTACTCCCTACTCTGGAAATGGGTGGCACGAACAGAAGGAGACGGGGGAAGGTTGGCTGAGTGCATTTGCATGACATCGGTGTCAAACTCTGCAACTAATAGTTTTGACGACGACGGGAAGGCATAGGAGTCCACTCTCTCCTTCATCGAATATATTGCACCCCAACTGGGCCTTGAACGGTTTATCTCTCATATTTCACACTCTCTACTGACAGTTTATATCACAATCATATCATATGTTTACCAGCAAATATTCGAAAAGTGACAAATTAAAATTGTATGTACAAAACAAATGAACGAAATCGAATCAAGTCCGGCATTAAGGGTGACTCGATTTGCATAGAATATTGGCGTGGATTGAACCTCTACGCTTTTCCGGGATTTTTGTAAAATAATGTATTTGTGTGAAATCAGGGCCCGGGACCATGAAAGCATCAAACAACGCGTTTACTCGGGATGGAAAATTACTGGGGGTCGGCTGCGCCTTCTATTGTACATAGAAAGTTGGGCACCATAACACCCATAGCAGCCGCAGCTCCCACAGCACCCATAGCACAAACCCCAAGTTTTTTCCGAGCTTTAGTGAACGTCTGTATTTTCGCTGAAAAACCAATACTTATTATGAAATCATTATTATTTTCGTCAGGTCGTCTCGTCCTAAGCGATACAGTACCCGTAAGAACACTTCAGTTGAGCGAAGGATGACAAGTGACTAGCGGGTGGATGGGTGGCACGTATTTCATACGGGTTAGACCATACCATACACTCCATGCATTTAAGTATGACTTGGCGAATCGTGTATCGGCTAGGTGCGGATAGAAGACTATTGGCTTGTCGTCTCTATCAGTACGGATATGCGTCCACTGGAAGTTGCCTTAACAGCTGGAGGGGACTGTTGTAATAGCAGTGGTCCTCTTAGAGTCCTCATCTCTAAGAGAAGGGACACGGCATAATAAATCCTTCTAGGAAGCGCCGAAAGTTCACAAAATAAATAAATAAATATTATTTCATGACTAGAAAATTTCTTATATTGATAGAATAATATTTAATTACCAGAAAAACAAAAGGTCTAACAAGTTTGTCAGAAAACTTTAGTGCTTTTCAAGTCACTAATGCATTGCGCATAGTGATACATTGTTTGATATTATAGAATCCATGAGGATCCCTATAAATACGATATGAATAAATCCGACTTAATTGTAGATGTGCCGGGAATTTTCGTGGAAAAAAAATTATAATTCGAGGTTTCTGCCAAATAACTATACTAATACTAATAACCAATAATGCCAAATATAAATTGAAAGTTCTACCATGTTCTTCAAATTAATTGTGAACGTTGACGTTCAAATAAATCTTGAGCGGGGCCGGAAAATAACTACAGTAATGAGTGCCATCATTTATATACCATTTTATACTTTATTCTTTAATTGTTTAATTGCAATTGTCTCATTATGCGAACAAGTTGAGCAACCCCTTAATTGGTAGCGAACATCATTATTGAAAAATGGTTTGTGGAAGTCGAAATACATAAAGGCATGTAGAACGATTTTATGCTTTTCCGTTCCGCATGAAAACATTAAACACCTAACTTAGTTCAATTGCTTTGTCCAAACTCTTGTGGGTTTGCTGGTGTTGCTTAAATTATGTAAATCGTGTATATCGATAATTTCGTTAATTCATTTTTACTACTCCAAGTTTGTGCTCGTGTCATTTTTTTACTTTCTTATCCAACTCACAAGAGGAGCCACCTGACGGAGTGTCATTACCCATGCCGCACAAAACGGTAATGCAACGTTTCTTTACCAAGCGTTCGGTAGTCTGTTTTAGATAAACTGACGTATTTTGAACGCGTATTATTCTTCCAAAGGCCGCACAAGAACACGTCAATTTACCAAGGACGGTTAACGTGAAACGTTGTTGCGACGTTAATTTTTGAGTTAGACGTGACAGTTGTTTACCGTAATGCACAAAAATGTTACCTTGTGGCGACCTATACTATCCTGCGTCCGACGTAATTTTATCCCTATGCGACTTAAAATAACTTTAAAAATTCACTAGCGCTGTAAATTTTGTTTATTATTGAAACTTGAAACCGTAAAAGAATAATCAAATTATATACTGTTATATAAATAATGAAATCGTGTACTAACGGAACACTAATGTGGACAGTATACTGGCACAAATCAGAATAACAATAGAAAATATTCACATAATATGTGCGATGTTTTCTGAATATGACGTCAACTACTGGTCGTCCAAGTCTTGGTCATTTTCCAACAACCCTCCATCACCAGCTTCAGAATTCTCGATGACTTCACCTTGGCCATCTCTGTAAATATTAATCATATGTTTAGAATTGTTTGTAATTACTTTTATCCGAATTAGGAAATATGGGAATTACAGGAATTGCATTGATTTTGTTAAAAATTTTAAAAATTGATATTCTTAATAGTTATTTTATGTTTGTTTAAAATGGAATAACTCACACTTGTCTTCGAAGACGCGTTGGAGCGTATTTCAGTAGATTCTGGATCTTGGATCTCACTAACCCCTTGTTGACGGATTTCCACATTTCCTTGTTCGATCTTATGGCGTCTGAAAATTAATAAGACGTAATTACCTTGTGACATGATTGTGCTTATGTGCTAACCATAGCATTGTCACATTCACTGCTTTCCAAATCTGAATCTCAATGAGTTTGACCTTGTACATTAGTAAAAAAAAAGAATTGTCACTTACATTTGAGGGTACTAGGCTGAACTGCGATATTATATGACCAGGTGAACTAAAGTTGGCAGAATCTCCCGGAATTTGAGTAGTGGCTTCAGGGTCAACCAAATTGTTGTGTTCAGAATTGTGAAATATTTCTTCAACTTTTCTATTTATTTGTCTACGGCGTGTACGACTTGATTCACCACGTCGTCTTCACATCACAGCAGTTCCACTACAACTGAGAATAGATTTAGAAATGGCTGCCACACCATGGGACTGTGGTGGATAAAAGACGTCTTTGCGACGTAAAATAACAAACCAAGCTAGAGAAGGTCTTCGTCTGAAACGAGACGTAAATCTTCACACATTTGTCCCAGACATATGACTCGAAATGACTAAACCAACATGCGACGAGAATTGACCAAAGTCGTCAAAATGCAGTCAGCAGGTAACGTCTTTCTACCTTCACGAGGTCAATTTACGTTGGTGACACGAATTTACAATTGTGACTAATATCTACCGTAACTTTACGGCTTTGTGCGGCATGGGTAGTTGAGCTCAATTAAGACAATATTTGTTAATCATGCATGCACTTCCATCAATCGTTTAGAACGACGCTTTGAAATTTGCGGTAAGACATTCAGCACTAATATATTTGAAGGAAATATTTTCAACATGTTTAAGTTCAGCTTTCATTTCAAAGGATTTCCTTTCACCTGGTGTTATCTTAGTTTGTAGTGAATTGTTCATAAAAAAATACGCTGGTAGGGTAGAGTGTGCTAATACGCCCCGGTGTATTAATACGTTCTACTTGGAATAATAGTTAGTGTGTTTGACTGTAACGTATTTGAATCGCGCTGTAAAATCCCGAAATAGAGTGCGGGGCTCAAATAGAGTGGGGATCGAGAAGCTAAATTCGGAAATAGAAGGCGGGTCCGAATACAGTGCGGGTCCCACACACAAGGCGCGTGTACCTGCATATGAAATACCCGTCAATTTTCGATCGTGCATTTTGGAAATCCTTTTTAGATGATGCGGGTCCGAATACAAGGCGGGTCTCGGGGTGTTCGATTTGAATAGAAGACCGCCTTCTGTTCGGGATTTTACGGTATGTCAGTTCGCATAGATTCGCTCTTGGTGCGGCAAAATCAAATTTCCATTTCTTCATTGTCCCTAACTTTACAAAAAATGAAAACGGAAAACTTTTGAAAAACCACGGTATCTCGCTCGATTTCACAAAAATGTATCCTCCGTAGGGTTAACGTTGTCAGCAAACCGATCAGCAACAATACTATTTCGCTAAATTATCCTCATTTTATCCTTATGTTAAATAACAAAATGTTAAGAACTCCAATTTTCTTAATAATGAATTTCCTTGAATAACAATTTCAAAAACTGGAAAAGGGGGCGGTGCGCTAAAATGCCCAGCATGTGGTGTGCTAATACGCCCCTATGTCGCCATGTTTGACCGCAATTTCATTAAAGATTAACAAGTCAAGCTACGTATTAGCACAACGACTCCTATTTTTGACAATTTTGTTTAGTTGGAGAAATAAGTATAGTTGCCATGGAGACCAGTGAATTCAATAAATTACGAGAAAAATGAAAACATGTGGAGAAACTCCCAACTGAGCTCACTGCATACCTAAGATAGGACGCTCAACACCCCGCAGGATATGCTAGAATCTAGGCGGGACGTATTAGCACACCCTACCCTGCGAATCGATTTATTCCCCGTGTTTTTCACTAATTGAATTTGTCTTGAATCAACTTTTGAATTCGGAGGAGAATAGAATTTACGCCATTGTCAATTCAATCCGACAATCGCTGACGTCAGCGTTCTTCATTGTCAAGTTCCTGCCTAGAAATGCCAACGCCCATGCCATGCATTGATGTCAACAATAAACTGAACTCGAGTGCACGGGCAGAACCGAACTCGGTAGATAATTAATAAGATAAGATTAAGACGAGGAGGCAACGACGAAACAATGCACAAGACTTACGCTAGCGCTTTAGATTAGCGCGTATAGTACAAGAATCATGAGTATTCAGTTTTCGCTCAGCCCTTTGAAAGGAATAATGTCAAATATTCAAAAGTTTGAGGCAAATTCGTCAAAAAATCAAAATGATTCTACTGCAGATGGTACTAAATATTTTGTGAACCAACCATTATTTAATTATATAAAACTTCTACTGCGCATTGGGTATGTGGTTGGAGTTTGTCCTCTCAAAAATCTATTTGCAGGGAATTGTTTCAAAGACTTGAAGTCACAAGTGATTTCCTTCCACTATCTTCTCAGGTAATTCTTTTGAAATCATGACATGTATTTTGTATTATTGATTTCTTGACATTTGTAATCCTGCCGCCAATTTTTCAGTGAGAAACCGTATGCTTAAATTCGCACTGATTATGTACTGTATGTCGGATTTGTATGCGGTTTGGTTTCCTGCATAGCCCCTGAGATTTAAAAAAGATAGGTTTCTCACCATGAGATGACCTTCCACTAATTATACGACAATCTAACTAACTTAAAAAACGGATTTTGCTGAGTTAGCATGAGAGAATTTCGACATGTGTAATCGGGAACCTAGTTCCAACCCCAGGAAAAAAAATTTCGCCAACATTTTCTTGCCCTCTACAACTTTTTGAATATTTCTCAATAAGGTTTCAAAATTTTTTTGCTTTATTTTTAAATTAAAAAAAAACGTCTTTTTTTCAAATTTAATTTTTTTCATAAATTTTGAAAAAAAAATTGAAAGAAAAATGTGAAGTTTTTTTTTAAATTTTTGAAAATTATTCAAGCAAAAATATTGGCGAAAAAATTATTCCGGGGTTGGAACGAGGTTCCCGGTCACACTCATGTCGAAACTCTCTTATGCTAACCCAGCAGAAATCCATTTTTTAAGTTAATTAGTTACATTGTCGTTAATCAGTGCCAGGTCAAGTCATGGTGAGACACCTATCGTTTTTTATATCTCAGGGGCTATCCAGGAAACCAGACCGCATACATATCCAACAACGGGTGGCCCGGCAGCATCCATTCAAAGCGGCGTACTTACTTACTAGCCACCCTGTATATTTTGTGATTGGCAGTCTCATTCTCTGCATATACAAAGTCACGGCAACCTTCCAGCTTTGGAACCTTCTTGCTTCAACGCAAAACGGTCCTATGAATGCTCCAAGGAGCACCACCGACCTGTTAGCAGGAAGTATTGGATTTGCCTTAACTTTCTGTTTCGGAATAATCTCACATGCAATGTCCGTTGCAAAAGTGAAAACATACCTGAGGGCTCTCAAGGAAATCGAATCTTATGACGAAGAATTTCCCATCATGGATTCGAATTCTTCCAGATCTATTTTTGTAGTGAGGCTCCAAAAGTTTCGGTTCGTCTTTAGTTCCCTGACATCCGCAATCATGATTTACACGCCGGTGAGGCTCTTGTACAATGTGACATATATGAATTCCGAACATCCGGTTATTCCCTTGTCACAGGGAGTTTCGGTCAATAACAAACACGTTATTTTCTTGTACCTGAGCTTATCATTTATCATCCGTGAAATTGGAGTCACTGTTTGCTATTTTCAACTTTTCGGAATGACTGGCCATCTGGTTTACCGCCTGAGGTATATCAACTTGAAAATACTGCTAAAATCAGCGTGTCAAGGACGTAAAAACTGAGGCTTACCGGCAAATATTTTGTATATAGGTATATTATTCGTCTGGTGGAACAGAAGTTAGTAGACGTGATCCCAAAAGAAGGCGAATTTCAGAAGCAATCATCCTGGGCGGTAATATCTCAACAGTACATTGGTTTTATAAGAGTAATCCAGACTTATCAGGATTTTGCAACGAGCTATTTCCTAATATTATTTTCCGCGGGCATTATTTCATCTGTCTGCATGATATATGTTCGAACTGACCTTAGCATGGTCACTGTTCCTGGAACCTACGATACAGCTGACTTTGTTCTGTGCATTTTGATATCAAGAATTATATTTCTGGCTGACTGTGGAGAAATGTTCAAAAGTAAATCCAGGGCCCTTGTGAAGGCCGTCATGGTCGCATCTTTGGAACAAGATGAGGGAAGCATGGGCGCTGATGCCGAGAGTGACCATGTAAAGAAGTCAACGTTACTCAACAAACAAAGATGCAATACTTATATGGTTCGATTTAATGCCATGCTATTATTTGCAGCTGAACGGGCTCTTGAAAATGGTGAAAACCGTCAAGCCTTGTATAAGTGCGGGAGGATTCTTTGTTGTGAGCCGCAAAAGCGTAACATCGGTAATTTATTTTATTTATAGAAATTTGAAACTTGTTTCATGTTATCTGGTCGGCTTTTTATATGTAAATTTTTAATTTCAGATCATATGTGTAATCGTCACTTACGTCGTTGTACTTATTCAATTCCGTTATACTGACAAAAGCAGTGCGAGGAAAGTTGTCCCGTTTCTAACGGGTTCAATTGATGTCTTTAAATCAAACGCAACTGATTAAGTTCAACCAATTTACGATTTTACGCTTTGTGTCATTTTTGTAGACAAGACAAGTACCTGGGCGCATAGAGAAATTAATTTAGTTTGTGTGTTATTCATTTACGACTTGAAAGAATATTGAATAAATAAAACCGAGTTGAGGTTGTTGCTTTGCTAAAGTGATAAATTACTATCTGAGAATATAATGCTACGCCTTTGCCATAGACGGTTGGCACAGTGAAGAATATGGTTCTTGCAAACCAATTACGGTGGAATTTGGACACTACGTGCATCTGCAGAATGTATAAAGTATTTGGACATATTGTTGGACAATGAAGTCACTAGTGTTATTTCATAACTGAACAATATACAAGAGCACAAATCCCTGACCTCTCATTGACAAGTAGTATACTGAAGTGAGGAATGCACTAGAAAGACTTTAATTTTGCAAAACAACAATAACAACATGTACGCCGTTATTCCCAGTGATTGCTTTACAGGTTACAACGGAGTCTCGTATGAGTCGTAACGGACGTAGGATCTTTATATCGGTGCGTTTATCGATAGTTGTAATGTACTGCAGTAACTGGTTTTGCAATTAGGTATATATCAATTGGGTTGTATTTATCGAGACCCCAGATATACTGAATTTGTACCCCAATTAATATTGAATATGGCCCCTCCTTACTTTCGCCCCAACGCGTATGCATTAGTCCCCAAAAAAGAATTGAATTTGGACCCCAATGAAATGCTTTAGATCCCAACAAATACTATACTAACCAATTTTTTACAAGTTTATTCCAAATCCGAATAAACTTATGAACATAACTCAGACTCTGAGCAAGACATTATATTCGATAAAGGAGGCTGGGCAGTTCTTATGGGAGCCTGGACCCCGTTTGTCCAATTTAGTGGTGTCCATTTTCACCACTCATATAGACGTTCCTTCGATTGAACGTATAACAAACAACCTCCAGTTGTATAGACTGAAATGACGCTTGTACTATTTGATGTCTTGATCCTTAATGGGAAGTTGTCCTGTTGGCTGAATAAAATATTGTTTAACATCGTTCTCGCATCGAACCTTGGTCCCTAGTTTCGATCTCTTGCAATTGTAGGACTCCGTATCTAACTTTAGGGAAATACCTGGTTGCTCGAAAAATAGTTTTGGGTTTTCGCATCTCGGATTTCTCTACTGATATTATTAGTACTCAACGAAATGGTGTACTTCAGCAACACTATTCCATTCTTGGAGCTAAAGTATTTTGCCTCCTTCGAATTCGTCATCAGAACTCGAAAGTTTCAAGGATAATACAGGGTGGCATGTAACTTTTGCCCCCCCCTGGTCAGAACAATCAGGGAGTCGGACAAAATGTGAGATACACGTTTTGTAGAGAATCTTATGAAGGATCTAGGGAGCTATTGTGTTTGAAAATCCGTTGCGTGTATCAGCGCTGACGAGCGCTTAAGTAAAAATCGGCATGAAAAAACGGATTTTTCAACGGTAATTCGACAAAAACACGCCCGAAATAATTCTTTTCGAAAAATCTGCCGATGCTATCTTTTTTGCAATATTTTTGTGCAATTTTTAAAATTTTGTTTGACTGGTTTGGAGAAAGTCTATTTTTCGTTGGCAGGGCATTTCGATGGAAAAAATCAGATATTTTCCTCCACATGCCCCGCCAGCGAAAAATCGACCCTCTCCAAACATGTCCGATAAAATTTTAAAAATAGCATAGAAATATTGCAAAACAGATAGCATCGGCAGATTTTTCGAAAAGAATTGTTTTTGTCAAATTACCGTTTAAAAAACCGTTTTTTCATGTCGTTTTTTACTTATACACTCGTCAGCACCGCTACACGCAACGGATTTTCAAACACAATAGCTCCCTAGATCCTTCATAAGATTCTCTACAAAATGTGTATCTCACATTTGGTCCGACTCTCCCTGATTGTTTTGGCCAAAGGGGGGCAAAGGTTACATGCCACCCTGTAGATCTTAGCGGATCTCGGATTTCGTCGGGAATAATAAAAGGTATCTAGTCAATACTGTAACCTTGTTACAATAGCTTATAAGATGCATCAACTTGTAAGGTCGCACACTTATCCCTCAGACTGAGAAGTATTTTCGTGGTGTAGAAAAATCGAAAACAATTGTCATGAAACATTCTTCATCCTCACCAATGTTTACCCGCTTGCACACGAATGGTTTATCGTCGCCTTCTGGAACCTAGGCGACGACTGTTCAAGTGAAACTCCCCTTACCTTGCTTATATCTTATAATTATTATTTCCAGAATTAACATAAACTGTGGATAACAACTGTGTAAATTGTGGGTTGCAGTCCCCAGATTTTCACATAAACTGTTAAACTGGACTGTTCAAAATATTTCCAAAAATTTGGGGTCTAAAACATTTAACTGGTGTCCAAATTCAATTCTTTCTTGGGGACTAATGCATACGGTTTGGGGCGTAAGTAAGGAGGGGCCATATTCAATATTAATTGGGGTCCAAACTCAGTATAACTGGGGGCCGAATAATGATATCTCATATCAATTTGAAACCGAATATTTTTTACTCACTGACTCATAAAGCACATACGTTCTCTGAAAATTTCATTACAAGCGGAATAAATAATTTGTAAATGAAGTATCGGGAAATATCTGTGATGTATGTGATGTAACGATATGTAGAATTGCTGTGAGTGAAGTTGAGTCAATTTGTTCCGAAATCGCAATACATTTATTCCAAATATATGAGCGGTATCCCCCACAGAAGGAATCGATAGGCACCCATGGGTGGCGTCCGATAGGTACTCATCATCGGGATTTTGTTATAATACCTACATCGGAAAAGGTAATTTCTTTCCCATCAAAAAAGCCGACCCCCCGTGGTTGGACCACTGCACTTACAGTGCTCATCCACACTCCCTATCCTCCAGGCCGTCAGGACATTCTTGAGAGTGTACGGAGTTTTACTCTTACTTAGCTCTCTATTCTTGGTACCTATAGGGGCAGATTTTCACTAATCCTATCGGCGATCCTGTCCTTCTCCCCTATTGAAGTCACTAATAGTTTCCTATGGGAAATTATTCCTTCCGAACCAATCACGTCCCATCGGCGGCGATAGATTGGAAAAAAGCCTATCGGCGATCCAGTTCTTTCCCCCTGTCGGAGCGACTTATAGTTTCCCATGGGAAATTATTACTTCGGCTCCGGTAGTGTCCCATCGGCGCCTATAGGTTGGAGATAAGCCCATTGGTGATCCAGCTCTTTTTTCGTACCAGAGTCATCCTAAGGGAAGTTATTCCTTCTGCTCCGATCGGGTCCCATCGGCGCCTCTAGGTTGGACAAAAGCTTATCGGCGCCGAAGCTATATTTTTGCGAGAGATTGTGTTTTCTATATTGTGTCAGAACACCAGGACTCAGACTACACTCCGACATAATTTGTACTTAAATGTTTTATATAAAATTTTTCAGCCATGACATGTGCAAATCACAAATCATTTTTGAGAGTAACCGTCAATTAACTTGGCTGGGTGGAAAGGGAATTCGGCCACTTGGTCAAGATTTCGTTAATTGGCTTTTACTAATCTTATAATATTGTTATGCTGTTCACCAACCTGTAGTTGTATGGACTGGATGTTGAAAAGGTGTTACAAAAACGAAGAGTGTTACCAAATTTTCAAAAAAATTATCAATTAACGGTGACAACTCTGGTTTGCGTGTTTATTAGTACGCCGTACTGTATGGTCATCAATGGTCTTACGATTTGCACAGTACGTATAGTTGAATTTTCTGACAAATCTACTCCTCACCTGCATTTCATACCTTTTTCGTACCCACTACTAAACTCCACTCCAATCGACCTCAATTTCAACTTAAAAGCACAACCCTAATGTACATTCATTAGCTTGAAAAATGAATTCACAAGGGTATTTCATAAAAGTTTGAAATTTCGCCATTAGGATTATTATGACAAATAATTAATTGCATGGGGTTCCTGGACACGGTGACGCACTGTTGAGCTTCATTATGTCAACGAATTACTAAATCTCAGATCAATTGATAAGTTTGAGAATAAAGTCATCAAAACAAGAAATCTCTCAACTTAAAATCGTGAATTGAGTTACACGTAGCTATTAACGTACAAAGTGGTATTGGAAACACTTTTAATAAAATCCACCGACCAAAAGCATTGAGTCAGAGTGGACTTTGACCACTACGTATGTGCTTGTTGATAAGGAGAATTGAATATCCAACAAATTTTCGAATTATTGAAATGTTGTCATAACGCATGACCCAACCTACAGGGGATAGTTTGTTTACGAATCTTCCTAAACTGATTCGTGTACAGGTAGGACACTAGGAAGATTTGGCTGAGCATTCGCTCATCCCAGGTCTAGCATTAGAAACAGGCTCATATTAAATGACGCCCAGCGACACAGTAGGTCCTAATTGGCCTTCATTTTGCGAATTCGATATTAAAGCGTCAACAATGGTTAATATTAGTGATTCGTCGTTCCCCCAACTAAGGTTTTGTTTTTCTCATTATAGTCTTCTGCATTCAATCTCTATGCCGGATACAACGTTGTGATCCAAACTGCGGAGGGTAAGAAAAAAAATTTACAGGGTAGCTCATAATAACTATTAAGACGGAGTGTTGAGTATTTTCAGTATTTTGGAATGCCATTCTTGCAAAAGTAAAAACCGCAGAGTGATGGTGATTAGTGTTTTGGACACATCAACCGAATCCTAAGGTCAACTGGTTTAAAA
>JAQFYE010005436.1:0-11974 GCA_034694305.1 Protaphorura glebata | reverse complement strand
AGGCTACTCGGCAGTAACAACGGTCGTTACAACTGAAAAAATGTGCTTAGAGCTGAGCAATGAAATATGCAGCTCTTCTTGAGAGAAGTACCGGCCCAGATCCTTAGTAAAAATTATTTTTGACGTGGCTTATCAATTCATAGCAGCCACAAACTAGAATCTCCAGCCCGATGGAAACTGAAACTGACAAATTTTTGGAGTTTGGATCTGAGTACGAGTCTATGGAGTCCAAGCCTGAGTACAAATATGAAGAGGATGAACGATAGGAATCAGAAGATGAAGGTGAATCAGAGAAGTCCGAAGTTTAAGTATTGGATATAAGTTTGAATATCAAAACTCCGGACGACGTAAGGCAAAATATCTTAAAAATCATCAGTGAATCATCAGAGAACAATGTAATATTTTTAAAAGGTAGTATGTCCGATTACTCAGATATTCTGATGTATGGCTTTGATATTCCCCTAGGACAAGTCGATGATTTTATCCCATGCGATCTTTGTAATGAGCTACTTTTTCCTTCGGAACGCATATACTACATAAACATGGGCACACAATACACTATTTATTTTGAAAAAGACCTGACTAGTAACGAAGAAAAAAGTGGAGTCCTAAAATGTAACTACTGTTCTAAGTCTTTTCACCGTTTTGAATGTGAATTCTCCATGTCTGACACCACCTACAAATTTTTTTTGAAAAATTTGAATTGGGCATGCCTACTTGTGTTTCAGAATTTGTTCCACAAACGCCCTTGTTCCCTGCTGCTATTTATGAAACCAGCATTTCATCTTTGTTGGTCAAATTGTTTAAAATCTTAAATAAGAATGTACATAGTATAAGGGATCGTATACTGGAAATTAATGAACAAGCACTAGCAATTGAGTTCGTAAAAATTGTTTTTCAACTATTTGATGATAATGGCTAGTTTTTTCTGCGCTAGCTGGTGATACTATGTTTTTGACTCGGCATGTTCATGGTAATCATTCCAATCTGGTCTGTCTATGATTAATGAGATTGCGTACAGATTTGATTTCTTT
The DNA here is from genome assembly GCA_034694305.1 of Protaphorura glebata. Classification (NCBI taxonomy): domain Eukaryota; kingdom Metazoa; phylum Arthropoda; class Collembola; order Poduromorpha; family Onychiuridae; genus Protaphorura; species Protaphorura glebata. The sequence goes on along the minus strand of JAQFYE010005436.1, from coordinate 10,940 downwards.
AACATTGTATGTATATTAATTATTATTTTGTCAAAATATGCTAAAATTGAACTTTCCTTGTACTTTTTATCTCCAACTTCTTGACCTTATATGTAGTATTAGCATGACCTGACTCTGAAAAGAACAGTGATGTCTCTAACTCGTAATGATTTGTTATTGGTATGTGTTACGTGTCTCTATCATGGAAATAAATTTTAATCAATCAATCAATCAATTATTTTAAAATTAAAAAGAATTCTCTTCTAGAGAAGGCCGTCATTGTGACCTACGCGTGCCTTTGTTGGTTAGGGTTTAATTGTTGAGTGTTTGTGTTCTAAATGTAATATGTTTTACGCAATTCTTCTTCTCGCCTTGACACGATAATCCTAATTAATTCCATTTCTTGGTTAAACCATGCATTCACAAAAGTGACACGACATTGGAAAATTATGTCTAGTTGAACTCTATATAGTCCAAACCGTGTTCGTTCGTTTGTGCGTGCGGTGAGCTTGGCATGACCTGTGCTTGAAACGTTGGAAAGTTTGTTCAAGAGTAGATGGATAGGAGAAGGCAGACTGTCAAGGTTGACAGAGATCATGAATTGTTGACTTTGGAAAAGTTTAGTTTCGCCCATAAGCCTCTTTTAGACTTTTGCCATGCCGATTCCTTTCCTCAGAATTTAACGTTGGACGTATGGACGAATCAAGAACAAAGAAAGGAAAATTTACCCCCTAACTACGATTACAACACACGTTAATTTTCAGAGGAAGGAAAAGGAAAGGAAAGTCTAAATCTACTGTTAGATCTACCCGGTTGGAATAGGAATGATACGAAGTGAGACTGTATTTGGATACAAAACTCTCCAAAGACAAATGACTATTTACTTACTCTGAATGGAAGGTTCACCACTATCGAGGGAAGAGAGTATTGTATGCCGTTACTCGACAATTTTTTTTAGCATTTAACAAAAAAATTCAAACACTTAAGTTTTAAGTTTTAAATGAAGAAATTCACCGTTGTGTAGAAATGTGGTGAATTCAAATAATATCTTCATTCAAATCAAAAAATACCAATTGTGCATGAAAGGTTGGTGAGCTACATTTAAGTACTATGATACAATCTATTCCCATTATCTCCCACTAACTGTCTCTTGCGAGATACAGCTTTCAGCTTTGATGGAATAAATGGAAAGAGCAAAGTTAAGACAAACAAATCTGGATTTGTTCTGTTGCGTCTCTTTAAACAAAACCGATATGACATTTCCCTGGCCTTCCTATGTGGAACAGCGGATTGAGTGCAGTCGCGCAGGATCTGGTTAATCTATATATTAGACAAATCTAAAGATACATATTCTTCTACAAGAGTTATCCTCTTTACGTCTTGAAGTTGGTGATGAAAGTGTAGGATTGGTTTGGTTATTCCGGTTGGCACCAAGTTTTGTCTCTAAAACAAATGAACATAACCAGAGCAAACTTGTCATTTCAAAGGCACACACTAATTCAATTCATGTGTGCATTTTCAATTATATCAACTTTTGGGATCCCACTCCAAGCATTTAAGCGTAGTCTCAACATTCATTTCAACGATGCGGAATTATAATTGTTTGAAGCTGCAATATCCCTATAATATAAAAATGGCTGAACCGAACTAATAGAAATTTAACAAATCTGAATCGAGTATAAAGCAAGGGAGTGTATCTGACGTAAGTTTCCTTACTTCATTCCTAGACGGACGTATTCGTTTCAAGTACATATTTCTGTACTCAACTATTTTAGAGAGTAACTTAAGCTCTCAGTCCATCCCGTTACCATTTCCTAAAAAATCCGACGTCCAAACGTTTGAATTACGTAAACATACCTATTTTCATTGAGTAGAGGTGACCGCCGAAGTACAGGTTACCGCTGAAGTACAGGTGACGGCTGAAGTACAGGTTACTGCTGAAGTACAGGTTATCCTTGAAGTGTAGGTGACCGCGAATGTACAGTTGAATGACGTATTAGACTTTAACGGCACGGTGGAGATGACAATGTAGTCTTCGTGGCAAAAGTTGAGCGAATGAGGCTTTTCTTTTCCCTCACGCACTGCAATCACCATATGACATGCGCCGAACTCGCATCTTCGTCCCAACCCCCCAACTCAATTTTTTGCACACGGGACTGAATGCATCCCACTTGTCATGAGAGAAAAGTTTTTCAAACATTCCCGCAAATTTCTCATCCAAAAAATTATTGGACACCAACACACGTGAGCATGTGCTGCTTCTATTTTACCGTATTTATATTCAAAAAAATTACGCTTTTTTTTTCGGAAAAACCAAGCGTGATAGGTGTTATGGGAATTTTTTGTGATTTTTTTTAGATCAAAATCCAAAATTAGAGTTGAGGAGAAATACATCAAAACGTCTTCTGTATAAACAAACAGAGATCTCTATGTAACTATATTAGGCGGGATGAGCGAATTACACGTTTTTAGACTTTCTAGTGTACCCGGAATCGAAATTAAAACAGGAAAAGTTTCTGTCCTCCTTCCATAATAAATATTAACTACTGTGAATCCTAAATTAGACTTCCAACTATCTGTTGAGTCTTGACCTTCCAGTAATATAATTACGCCTGTCGCATGTCACGAGTATCTGGTCAAAGTCAATCTGTCCCATACATATTTTCAATTTCCCCATATTAGACATAGACTATATCTCTGTCTTCTTTATATTAACATGGATTATTATACATATACCGGGTGGCACCGTCACGTAACATTTCTCTCCAGAAATCTAGCGAAGCTAGCTATTTTGCAATATTTTTGTGTAATTTTGTAAAATCTTGTTTGACCGCTATGGAGAAAGTTGAATTTTGAGATTTTGACTGGCAAGGTATTTGGAAAAAAACCGTGCCTTGCTAGTAAAACGGTGACTTGTATATCTTTGTAAATTTTAACATGAGATCAAAACACTATTTCTTTCCAAATTCAATTTTCATGACCGCCAAAGGTCGTCGACCTCTTTCAGTACGTATGCGTGTTGAATGCTATTTAGAAAGTTCCGCGTAAAGAATCAAACTCGGAGTTGATTTCTGTTTCTATATTCCATTTACCATACATTGAAGTATTGACAAAAAGTTTGGTGACCTCTGAAGGTCACCAAACTTAGCGTAAATAAAATTATTTTGATCTCATCTTCAGGGTATTAACCAAGTCACAGGGGACCGACTATAAGCGATAGACACCAGGTCTATCGCTTAGTAGTATAAAGTGGTTACCTTGTAAGTCAGATTCACCACACACATCCTCTCAGTTTCTGACGCAATTCGATTGTTAGCAAATTATGCATTGTATGATATGCATACAACTAGCATTCACTCCTTGAGAAAATAAATACGTGTCTTATAGTTCAATTAAATCCTTCACTTTTAACATCCAAGCAACACACATTAATTCCTCAAATAAAGCCTTAGATTCGGTATCGCAGTAAAGCCTCGTTAAAGTGAACCGTGATTATAGGAGAGTCGTTATTAAAATCCGTGTATCAGTCTTCCATCTTTACTCGGATATAACTTACTAGTGAACATATTTTGATGGGAAGGGGTGGTCCATTCTAAAGGGAGTTTTTTGTAATAGAAAAGGTTTACCTCTTGAACTTGTCTTCGCCTTTATGAAATCGATGGGTTCACGCACCGTGCTAAAATATACATATTGACAAATCTTTTCAATATTGGATTACAACAATACTAAATTCTAATAACACGTTACTAGAATACACAGAGTATATAGTAATAGAATGCGTAATTATGGGGTCGAATACGAGTTCCCCAGAATCACGTCGTCCAGATAACAAGGACTTCGCAAAAGCGTTAAGCCCATTCGAACCATTCTGGAACCACTTGCACAATTCAACTGTTTCCTCAACCGTTGTGGTAGACAACTTTTTAAAAACCCATGTGTTAAATAAATTGAAGAAGAATGCGGGATTATTGAAGGTTGAAAGCGACGAAACCAGGAACTGTCGACAAGACCGTAAATTTATGGTGGAGTTTGTTGATCCACGTAAATATCCATTTGTGAATGGAGTAACAGAACTGTTTGACTCTCTACCTCCAAATTCGAACTTAATGCAAGTGGCTGGTGATGGGATTTCCAAATTTCAACTTCTACCTTCTGACATTGACGTTTCGGCAAACGGACATGTTTCAATAAAATTATACATCAATAACCTACATCCAATAAAATATGCTCCACTCTATAATTCAATCGAGGCTCTGATTTCTGCAGCCATTCCAAGTTTCGCCAAAGTTCTTGGATCGCTTTATAACCCGCAGCGAAAAACTGTTGACTTAAAAGGACGGCACCTTCAATTTATAATTGGAATGAAAGGGATTTTCCTTTCAATACATTCATCGTACGCAGGAAGCTCGTGGCACGTTGAAGGGTTGAAACATGAACATGTGATAGCTTCAGCAATATTTTACTACGACGTCCAGAACATTTCAGATTCTAAATTGGACTTTAGAGTACAGATAGATTCAGATGGAAAGAAATTTACAGAATTTGACTCTGTTTTGACAAAGAGTAATCGACTTGTTGTGTTTTACCAACACGTGGTTTCACCCGTTAACTATGGAGAATAAACGGAATCCAGGACATAGGAAAATCATAACCCTGTTTTTAGTTGACCCAGCGGCGTAGATCATTTCCACATCAAACGTTGACCCACAGCTGGAATCATGGAGGACTGAACAAAGACATTTTTGGATATCTGATGGAAATGACGAATCACACAATGGACGTAAAAACATATGTAGCCGACTTACGGCAGATTTAAGCAAAGCATATTATGAAATAATTAGACGGGAAAGATTGACAAAGGATTTTTGTCATGGGGCATGTAATAACGATTGATCACTTGTAATTTTGAGGCCTGATATGTAACTTTCAGTTGACACGCTCACTAAATTAATTTTTACTAATTTGAACCGTTTGCGAAAATTGACGTTGTCCACAAGGGAACCTTTCGAAGTGTTCATTAGATTTGGACCTGAACATATTTCTGCAAGTTCATTTATGAATGCTAACACAGTGCACAAAATATTTCGTGTTGTATATTTAATTAGACAGTATGACCTGGCTGACGCTAACCTAAGGCGCAGGAGCCCTTATTCATGTGTCACACTTGTTATTTCATTATGTTATGTATGTTATGTGTGTCAATCCTATTATGTCAATCTAATATTTATTATCAACATCCTATTAACTTAGCACATCAGCATATTGTCAATGCCTTAATTAGATTAACTAATTACCATGCAATGTAGGACTAACCATTTGATATTAAAGGGATCATGTCGATCTAATAAATCAGAACGTATCTGGCTTCGAGTATGTACGTATGTATGACTAGTCTACTTCATTTGTCATACGGATCGTTATTAACCTAATTGGTGGAGGATGCGAGATGCAAGAAGAACTATATAAACCGATTTTACCAAATAAATTCACCGTATACGGCCAATCAAAAAGGAAAAAAATGATGACAACGCTAAAGACACCACTTCACATGAACTAAAAAAGGAAAACCGCTTACTTAGCCCTACTCACACGAAAAATAAAACGACGGATGGAACTACAGGATCCATATGAAAACACATATGAAAATCAAAGGATTCAATGTTGGAAGGGTTTCTAGCGATTTTAAGGACATTTTTAATTGCTGATGCCATTGACGATGACTACACAGTCTATAATGAATGGACGTGAAATTGAGCACAATCTCAAAGCACAATAGTTATCGTTGACAGAAATCACTCTTTACATTTGAATTCAGTTTTTAAGTTGACCCATAAAACCGTAATTTAATGACATAATATAATTCTCGAACGAATTCTCTGCTCTCATTTGAAATATAAATATAAAATTGCAGCCGCTATTCCAAGTGTAATTAATACGGCTAAAATTATCAAAAATACTCCTCTGGTAGAAAGACCTTTAGTTTCTGTTGTGGTACTCTCATCAATCGGCACACTGACGTCCATCGTTTCCTTAGTATGTTGCATTGTAGATAAAGGAACTGGTAGTTGACCGCCGAAACCATTGTAACTGCAAGGAATTGGAAGTATAATTTTCGGTTTGATTTCTACCACAGGGATTTTTGCGATGAGAAATTTTTGTAATGTTTCTAAATGTTCTGCGGTATTCTCCCAAGTATCGCTTGCAAACTGATGTCCGTGGTCTACATACGTGATGGTCTCGTAGTCGTAGTTCTCGTTTTCAATAGCATAGTCCAATATAGCACGTTCCCGAAAATCGTGTACTTTTCTGGCATAGCTCGCTAGCTTAGAAATTTTGGTCGGAGCATTTCCAGCTCAATCTGGTATGCCGGCATCTTTTCGAATGTACTTCGCAAAAGGTCACAGATGTGTAGAATAGCCGCTATGTACCCTTGATTTCTGCCGGGTGGTAAAAACCCAGGAATATTCTGCCAGTCTATTGTACCTATTATAACACACAAACTTAGGTCAATCAGTGCTTCACAATGTTTGAAATGGAACTATAAAATTACAATTACAATTATGTATTCGTAATCTGTGATTTTAATTTTAATCATGATACAACTTTTGGTCTTTAGGTTGTTACAAATACAGGGTGTCCTAAACACAACCATTCCATTCTTAATCGCTTCAATTAAAACTTCAAAATTGAAACCGTCGATTCTTTTAAATCAGAAATTTTCATGCTCTTTAATTTTTTTTTCAAATATACTTATTTGAAATTTGTTTTTAAGAAATTTAAAAAAATGACTCTTTCGGTACTCTTTGCTAAAAATATTTATCATCTACCTATTAATTCATCAATTGTTGAGGCTTACGATATTGAAAACCATTGATGAGTTTTGTATAAGACCTCTTCCAATTCGTTCCGTAATGAGCATCTAAGATTTCGAAGGATTCACGAAAGAATACCAGTTCCGCTGGGGACTTTGAAGAATCAACGTAGACAATTTTGCTGTTATTTGCAGGTTGATCCACACTTCTACCACCCCATCGTATGTGAATCGAGCCATTGCGACTTGGAAATGACATAATTATTTTTTGTAACAAATAATATAAGGTTGTGCTCAGGCTCAATAACGAACTGTATGAAAAATTCAAACTAAAATGTGATCTTAGTGAACTGACTGTGGCTCACACTATCATTACATTGCCTAATAGTCTCAAGTACCACTTGAATGAAAAATAAATTCTGATAATATAAATGCCCGAGATTAACACTCCGTGTGTCGAAATGCTAACAAAATTATAAATATGGTTATTGCAATTTAAGCGTTGGATATTTTGTTTGGTACGAGAAACTCAAACTTGACTCGTTTTCTCTCACAGAGCATGCGTTCAGTATCCAGATTACCAGGCCCAACTTTTTAGATGCACATACGACAACTTCTTGACCTTCCAGTTCGGTTGGCACATGACGCCCGATTTGACCCATGCCATAATGTGACCAGGACCTGACAATTTTTGAGTCCGTCTGGTCGAGTGTTAACCAGATATTTTATGTCAGTGACCTTTTGACACATAAATCAATATTTTTGAGTTAAACTGTCTTGACTCGAGTTTTCAAGAATTGCACGTGTCCAGTCAATCTTGACTACACTGCACTCAAGCCTCCGGTCTGTCCGTCCGTCTATTTGGCTGAATGTGTAAATGATTACAAAGAATTACTTCAATTTTATGTTTATCTTGACAGGCGCATTCCGTCCTAAAAGTTAAACACAATCCATCCCAGTATGTACAAATTACATGCACCATGCAAGCCTCTTACATATGGACATGGAGTAATGTAAAGTCCAGTATTGGAGTGTTTAAACACACTTGATTAATTCCTTACTTTAACGCTTCAACACTTTGGGACATATTTGCGTATGTGAATAATTTATTTTACTTGTATGATGATTATTGCACACTTGACAGCTTAACAAGTTCCAACCCCAGGTTTATATACACATTCATTGACTGTAGTTACGTTTTAGTTACATAAATATTTTGAAAACCTAAAATGCTCCTGAAAATTCTTCTCGAAACTTTGAGCATTCCAGGGTGCCCTTAACAAATACGATTACCAATGTACCGTTATGCAAGTCGTACTACTCTCTTCCGATGTCTCCAAGCCAAAGTTGTTTCGTAGTTTCGCATATACAAAAGTACGCTTTCCTCTTCGTATACAATTTTTATTATCATCGGATTTCATGTTCATGTTATAAAATATGATGAAAATGATTTTATGCGATAAGAGAAACTAGAAACTTGATTTCAATTTGCCATGAATTTAATTCAGACAGAGCAACTAAGGATTTATTTTTAGTAAAGTCGAATTAATTTTTTAGTAATGTAATAGAATCTGACAAAGTGAGTGGCCCGATATAATAATGGGTTATAGCATGGCATGATTGCACGAATCTGCTTCGGATCGCCCCAGACCCCGGCAGCTAGTCTGGATCGAGATAGGAAAATCGAGGGGGGTTATAGCCAGGACACAATATTTCGTAGGCCAGTCCTAGGAGGCCGGGGCCTTTAGGGTATACCTTGGAATGCAAGAAGGGGCCAGGTCCAGATTACCCATTCACAAATTAAGTAAATTCAGCAGTTCATTGAGTAATAAAAATTCATTTACTACGTCGTTAGCTATGAGACAAACAAATAATAAATTAAAAATTTGTATAATGTTTAACCATCATGGCATAATAATTGTAGTTAATAATTAAATAACAAAGTTGAATATCGAGGTGCTATAAACGTGTAATGTTAGTAAGTCGACGATGGGCATCACGAATAAAATACGTTAAAAATTTTAAAATGCCTAATTATCATCCTAATTTGCTAATTGTGGTTAATAATTAAATAATGAAGTTGAATATTAAGATGCTAAAAACGTCTAATGTTACAAATTCGACGACGGGGATCATGAATAAAATACTTAAAAAAAGTTTAAAATGCCTAATTATTATCCTAATTAGCTAAATGTAGTTAACAATTGAATAATGAAGTTGAATATTAAGGTGCTAAAGACGTCTAATGTTACTAATTCGACAACGGGGATTACGAATTAAATACTTAAAAAATTCTAAAATGCCTAATTATCATCCTAATTAGCTAATTGTAGTTAATAATTAAGTTATAAAGTTGAATATTAAAGTAATTTAAACGTCTATTGTTACTAACTCGACGACGGGGATCACGAATAAAATACTTTAAAAATTCTAAAATGCCTAATTATCCTAATTAGCTAATTGTAGTTAATAATTAAGTTATAAAGTGGAATATTAAAGTAATTTAAGCGTCTTCTGTTACTAATTCGACAATGGGGATCACGAATAAAATACTTGAAAAATTCTAAAATGCCTAATTATCATCCTAATTAGCTAATTGTTACGTTACGAATATCACCAACTACACACTTCTCCACTCAACTGTACAACACGTATAATTTTTTAAGTATTTTATTTGTGGTGCCCACCGTCGAATTGATGACATTAGACGTTTGTAGTACTTAAATATTCAACTTCATTATTTAATTATTAACTACAATTAGCTAATTAGGATGATAATTAGGGATTTCAAATTTTTTTAAGTATTTTATTCGTAATCCCCGTTGTCGAATTAGTAACATTAGACGTCTTTAGCACCTTAATATTCAACTTTATTATTTAATTGTTAACTACAATTAGCTAATTAGGATGATAATTAGGCAGTTTAAAATTTTTTAAGTATTTTATTTGTGAACCCCGTCGTCGAATTAGTAACAATAGACGTTTAAATTACTTTAATATTCAACTTTATAACTTAATTATTAACTACAATTAGCTAATTAGGATAATTAGGCATTTTAGAATTTTTAAAGTATTTTATTCGTGATCCCCGTGGTCAAATTAGTAACAATAAACGTTTAAATTACTTTAATATTCGACTTTGTTACTTAATTATTAACAACAATTAGCTAATTAGGAGGATAATTAGACATTTTAGAATTTTTATAGCATTTTATTTTGAATGCCAATCATCAAATTAGTTAATGTACTTTTATATTCCACTTAATTATTCATTTAAATTATCTCATTGGGAGCCCTTAGGGCGTTATCGCTTTTCAATTCCAAGCTAGCCCAATGTATGGATATTGGATATATGGTTATATAGAGCACTCGCTATAAACCTCCTCGATTTTCTTATCTCGATCCAGACTAGCTGCCGGGGTCTGGGATCGCCGCTTCGATCTAAAATTCTTTGGAAGTTGAACATTTCAATATAGACGAACTCTTGTGAAATCACTCAAATATTGAAGTCAGACGTTAAAGCAGATTACAGCTCTCGGGCGCAGTATATGCGGGAGTAAAGTAGTTATTAGCCCGTAGACGCCAGTCCTGTAAAGGGCTTAGAAGATTGTCCTGTCCGTCTGTCCGTCCGTCCGTCTCTCTGTCCGCAACGCGCTCCTCGCTGCTGACACGTACCTGCAAACCATTGTTTCACATTGACAGAACACACTCGGACGCAGCCAAATACCATATCCCTTAGAGCAATTGCATTGCACCAGTGATGACAGTTCTTTGCAATGAGATAGGCAACAGGAAGCTACGCCAACTCGTCAGTTCGTAGGACTGCAGCGACACCGGAAAATATAACATTACGGTCAGAATACTGTATTTCTGAACGCAACTTATAAATATGTCTTTAAATATGTCTTAGGCTCGATTGAAACACAGAAAAGCGAGTACGATAAACTTGTCGTTTTAGTTGTTTGGAAGCATCCATATGGCTAATAAACCTAAGTCTGACTATTTAAAGTCTAACTAATAAAGTCTGCATGCTTCCAGTATGATGTGATGAGATCCGTAACGTTGGAGAGATATCGCCACCTAACGTTAAAGGGATAGGCATATCTCGTTACGTACACGAAACCGCAGTGTTTCCCACAAAACCCAATTA
>JAQFYE010005435.1:0-11976 GCA_034694305.1 Protaphorura glebata | reverse complement strand
GCGGGAGCGCGAAAATCATATTTATCGTTTTCGTATTCGTTTTCGTACGAACTCAAAGTTTCGCATCATCTCTAATGTAGAGAAAGGTACGTAAATGTGCCCAAATATTTCCAAATCATCTCCACGTATTCCACATTCGAATTTCTAGGTAAGATGACATGATGAGATATACATGTTTGTCGACGGAGTAGATAATTGAAATGGTGAACTTTGTCTAGAACATCTCGTGTTGTATCTAAACCGGTGAAGAACAATCTTGATAAGTAATTGCTGTAGAAATCTCCCAAAGTGAGGATTACTGGACTCGAGAGCGGGAAGGGTTGGAGAGCCATCTCACGTTTTGAAATAATTATCTCGTTAAGACAGTTCTGGTATGGACGCAGGTACTCGTTCAGTATGGACACTGTATTATTGTCCAGACCATCGGAAGTTGAAGTCTCGGTTATAAGGCCGGAAACAAGAATAGCAAAAGAAAACACCACCAATTTTATGTAACACATCCTGTAATCCTTATGTACGCAATTTATTTTACGTATTCACCACTGCACTCGAGCTATCCGACTGAAATCTTGTCAGCAATAAGTGAGGTATTCGTATCGCATATCGGTCGAAAGTTCATGTATGATATAACCGATGAGTGTTTGGATGGTGGATTGGTTTGGAATGTCTCATCAGAATTAATATTGTTTCATCCGTTTCAGTTTCAGTAGTGCACTTTGCTTAAGTCACAATCAATGTAACAGGGTGTCCCTGAATGATGTAACCAATTTCATTTTGATATAACTTTCGACCCGCTGTTTCAATTTAAATGAGGTTAGGCGCTAAATGAAGCTGAGGAACAAGGATTTATATAAATGTGGTAATTCCAGGTTCGACATAACAACCCTTGTTGAATTCAACAAATTGGTAAAAGTCAATCTGGTAAAAATTGACTGACCAAGACGCATTTCAGACAAGAATTTATAAATTTTGACCGAAATGACAAATCAGGATTTGTTGAATTCAACAAAGGTTGTTATGCCGAACCTGGAATTACCCATTTTCCGCACCCATTACCGCAATGTTAAAAAAAGTCAACAAAGTGCTTCAGCATATGTGGTGAATAACCCTCACTCTGACATTATTCGCAGTTAACTTGTCAAATCCTTCTTGTTCTTCAGCTTCAATTACTTATTTAAATTGAAACAGCGGGTCAAAAGTTATACCAAAATGAAATTGGTTACATCATTTGGGGACACCCTGTTTATGGTAGACTCAAAGGCCAAAAACTGGCATTGATCCAAATTTATTACCAGACCTTGGTTTGACACTATATTTCGAACTTCTGATCGTCCACATCTAGGTTTTGTCGTTCACCAAACTCCCACGGTAGGAAATGTCTCATAACCTAACATCGAGCTTTGGTTGTAACTGTGACAATAAAAGCCGAAATATAATTTTGCTATTGTATCCTTTGAGTGCTTCACCGTGAGATTGCATTTCGAAAGCGACATACAAGTTGTGTCTATTTTCAGCAATATTTCCGCAAGCACCACATATATAATTCAGTCGGACTTAGAGTGCTTCACCATGATATTGCAGTTCGAAAGCAACGTGCATAAAATATACAGGTCCGACTACTTTGGATGGATGATTCATGTATAATATTATACATGTATAACTATAACAGAACCGATCGAAATTTATCTCCAAGTATTTGTCAAAATACAGAATGCTCTCCTCAAAGGCAGATTTTTGTAAATGTAAACTTAAATGGTCTTCTCTTGATTCTAGCAATTTTTTTCAAATGTGTGCATTCTCTCAATAAGCTGTTCATGATCGCGAAAGCGGACACCAGATTTCTAGACAGGACGACACATTGGATCATCCGCAAAATTAATTCCTGTCTGTTCAGAAAATCTGCACACCACTTCGGACAATTATATTGGGATAAACATTATGCGAAAGATCCTTTAAAATATATGGAGTCGCACTAGAGTAATGAGTGGGTAAATTCATAGTCAAACATCGCCCGATATTTTTTGAAGAGATCGGGGTTGTCATTTGCCCTACGGAAGGTACCTCTAGTAGTATGAATAGCTTTAGTGCAGAAAAACATCTTTTAAGCAACCATCAGACACTTTGAATTATGACGAACAGACTAATGACATAAATAATTATTGCATCACAAATTCATTTAATTCATATTGTAATAAACTTTTCCAATAATGTATTGCACCATTACTTACAATCGCTTGTAAAATTGAACAAAGAAGCGTTAAATTTTATCTTCACATCCATGCATACATTACATGACTCGAACTTAACCGTCCTAACTAAGAAAATTAGGTTAATTAAAAAAAGTGAGAACCTCCGTCTGTGGAGCAGCACCCGCTGTAGTGTAAATAAATGCACCCTACCGAAAATGATTGAGAGATTAGGCCATGCATGCATTCTTGCAATGCCAAACGATCCAAGTAGTTCATTCCATTAACCTTTCCTCATGGATTTTATTTCTCTCGCTTCTTTGACCTGAGTTGCCCAAAAATAGATAAATGTAGTATAATAAGGGAGTTGAATCACCAATCAATCAATCTTTTTCTTTTGTTATTTTTTTTTTACTGTCTCCCCTTGCACACGGTTTTCCCTTTCAATTTCTAAAATTCAATGGCGAATTTGTTGTGCTTTGGTTATGGTTATTACTAGGTAGGTTGGTGATTCAAAATAAACGATGATTCAAATCTTTTCTACGACTTTTAAACCTGGTGCGGCTAAAATTAATACATTCCATGTTGAAGTCAATAAAAATATAAATTAAATTTTAGATGTATTGCAGAGTCAGTAACATAGACGACTTACGAGATTGCTTCAAAATAGTCCAACAGATATGAAACACTTTGGTAAACTAAACGTTCACGTTCCCCAATTATTTGTTCGCATTAATTAGAAATACTAAGGTGACCGTAACATAAATTCTTTTGACTACACCAAAAATCAAGCAATCCAGACCCCTTTTTTAGGAAGGACACCCTGTACAAATTTTTTATATTTTGTCACCAACTTTTGAATTTGCCTTCAAATTATAATACATTACATATTTTAACTCCAACCTACACCAAGAATATGGAAAAATAAATGAAATCGGTTTCACTTTCACTGCACAATGCAGTGCAGTGGATTGGAGTTCAATAATAATGGAAACCCAATGTCACTTTCACTCACCCTTTCATTCATTCATATGGAAACGTCAACATTAATAACCCCATGGGAATGGTACAATAGCTCCCGAATTATTAAGCTATAAAATTTGTGGACAATGGAGATGGAAATAGACAGGGGTGGGTGTTGGACCCAATTCAAATGCACAAATCGACTTGATATCATCTTCATTTTCTTCCCATTATTACAAACGATCAACAATCCAACCCGACTTGGTTGATACTTGATACGACCGTCAAAACAACTTGACAACACTTTCATATAAGGTATGCTCATACATTGTTGCACGCTCAAACAAATTTAATCTGGGTTGTTATTTCAAAGTTGTTGATACGAAGCATATAGAGATTGATTTCTTGTTTGGCTGGACAGTATAACCATACCTAGTAGGGACGTTGTCAAATTAACTTGTGTACATTTTGAGGTTGGCATGAGGAGTCAAAACCCATTATTGAAACTACTTTGCTTGCCTTCCCTAAATGTCTTGGTCACGATCTACCGCTTCCTATAATTCAGTTCGTATACGAACATCCACAAACGATTGTTGTCATATTATTAGTTGTCAAGTTATTAATAAACTGAAGGAATGTAAAGACATTCTGGTTAGAAAAATTTTACTAACGCTTTCAAATTATTTCAAACCAGAAGAAAAAAAATATTTCCTTCAATTCACGAGTCGTTTACCGAACAATGTCCAGTTTCGTCGTCGCCACTCTCAGAATTATCAAAAGAGGATCAAAATTTTAAGGTTGTATTCGTTTAAAACAAGTTTCGGTTTTTTAGTATTTTTTGAGGGTCGCTGAAAGATTTTATTGCATCCCTTCAAATATAGTGCGAAATATGCGAAGTTTTGCAGTATTGTTACGAGCATGCAGAATGATGGTGAACACAGTGCCAAGGATGTCTTACTGTCTGCGTATCACAGTGCCCCAATTCTGACCAATTTTATTATTTGTTATATTTATCTCATTTCAGGGCATTTTGAAAGATTTGGTTTCTTTCCATTAAAATATTGAGTTATTTCATTAAAAATTGCGCTAGCTGAATATTCACTGCAATATACCCATAAGTGATTTCTCTTATATTTATGATATACTTTCCGGTCCACTTATTTACAACAGTTAACCCTGAAATGTTTGAAGCTATTATCTCTGTATTTAATTTGGATGATCTACATACTACTTTATATTCGGACTGGTCTGCCATTTGCAATATGAAAGCAAAAGTGAATGATTTGTGTAGCATTAAAAATTCAAACACATTTACAATTACAGTCGCACCGCACCGGTTTCTCCATCTCTCGCATTGTGGGTCAAGTGTCGACTTGACTGACTGACTGACTACTTGCTTTCTACGAGTCCATTAATAAACAAGAGGGTGTGTGGATGGTTTCACTTTTTCTCAGGTCAAAGGTTATAGCTGTCGATTTTTCTGCAGCTCGAACTAATCTGCCCAACATATCATATAGGGAACAATGGATTGACACCTCACTTAATATTCATTTCAATGCCATTGACTTCCCTCAAGGCCTTACGCTTCACCATTCAGATAACAATGCAAAATCCAAATGTCAAACACCGCTTTCTTCCGGATTCTGGATCATAATTGGATTTGGATTATAAGTGCAGTCTATTTATACTTACAGGGTGGTTCACAGCATGATGGGGCGGATTAGCCCACAATACCATGCTTCGCTAAAGTAACGGCTTGATTCCTCGAGCAAACAAAGTCTTTCAGTGAAGAATTGCGTGGAATGCGAACGATAGCTGAAAATTCTGCACTTTTCGGTCAAAGCACTTCTTAAAATCAAAATTTTTAAAAATTGTCTGAAATTTTGTCAAATTTTGATAATATGTTAGTGGACAGAGATATTGTTGGATTAATTTAGTGAATGTTGATTTGACTTGTCATCCAAGACCCAAATATGTTAGGTAGGTGAAGTTTTCTTGGAATCGAATGTTAGGTTTGCTTGTCATCCGAAACACTCCCAAATAAGGGAAAGCAAACATTGTCTTGTTTTGTAACATACGTAAGAATGAAGACTTTATTTATTTTTTGTCAACTTGACACAAATGAGCAAATCATTTACCTTTCATATATTTTGACCTTTGACTGGCTGTTACATAAGAAATGCCAAAGAACAATACACATCTATTATTAATGCATCTATTATTAAAACAATTAGGTACCGTGGACTTTTACTAAATCTTTGCGATGACACTGCACGAGACTGAACGTGTTATTAATCAACAATTAGTGTGTGTGTGTAATAATACGTCATGTACGTAACTTAGTACAAGGTCGGCTAATTTACCCCACTTTGGTTCAAGTGTCCCGATTTTGCGACACCAAATTGGGGCGAATTTGCCGACTCTACCCTAATAATCATTTATTAATTGTTTTATTTATTTAAATTCTTCAAATGGGTTCAATGCCGTTCAAAACTAATATTTTGGTGTGTAATCTTTGAAAATATAATTTGTATAAAAAAAGAGCGTCA
Source organism: Protaphorura glebata (assembly GCA_034694305.1). Classification (NCBI taxonomy): domain Eukaryota; kingdom Metazoa; phylum Arthropoda; class Collembola; order Poduromorpha; family Onychiuridae; genus Protaphorura; species Protaphorura glebata. The sequence goes on along the minus strand of JAQFYE010005435.1, from coordinate 6,278 downwards.
AATTGATCCACCTGGGAAAATTGCTTCACTCTTAATTTAATTTCTTGTACCCTTGCTTAACTAGCAGGGTGATTTGGGAGAATTGTTGCTATTTTAACGATAAAAAGAATTACTCAACAATTTTTATGTTTGTCGTGGATGGAAATCCAACCTGCAATTATTTTGCCCAATATAGTTAATTATAGGGATGCTATGCGGAGTGCCGATATGTAGTTTACGGTTTACATGTTTCTCTTGAAACAAATTGGCTTAATTGGCAGAATTCGTCACAAACGGATTGCAAGAACAAAAAAGACAGGGACCGATTGCGAATTAAGAAATATAAACGTGTGATGCGATATGTCCCATTATTTTAACGCATAAACCACGCACATAAGGAAATGGCGCGGCGGTAATGTTACATAATTTTGTTTAATTTGAAGTTTTATTCACAGATTTTTGATTAAACTGAATTAGTGCGGGTCAACATTTTTGGAGTGGAGAGAAATGGAAATGTCGTGGCAGAGAGGCGGAACCATTTTTAACTTATTTGTGACACAATTGTACTTTTTCTTACACGATCCTGAGTTTATAGACAATAATTGTATACCTGTCCACACGTATTATTTTTCTTGAGTGATCTAGGAGTGTATGTCAATAAACCTTACCACTTTTGGACTCATTCTGCGATATACGTTAGAACTTTTGGACAAATAATTTAAAAAATCCCACATAAGTTGATATTTGAGAGCAAAAAGTAATATTGAAACGGTAGGGTCTTCTTATCAAATTTATTTTTCTTAAATCGATTGACCTTATCTAAGCATTCCAAATAAATTGAACTCTTTATTGAAGTTCCATTATGTCATCCAATTGGTCGTGAATTGACAAATATAATAATTATAGCCATATGTGGACGCTCCATGAAAATTTGCAGTTTCTGATTTTATCATTTGATTGTATTTGCAATAAAAATATTGCAAAATTATGTAATATCAAAAAATAATAAATTGTTGTTACAGAATATGAAATAAATGTGTCCATTTACATTGCGATGAAAGAGAAACCGAGGCTTTGAAAGATGGAGTGTATTAATGATTAATTCTGTTGTAATCCTCTAACCAATTACAGTAATCAATCATGGTTTCTTCGTACACTTAAGAGTAACAAGGACCGAGTCAAGTTAAACTTAATTATTTTTTCACTGTCTTACAGTACAGGACAGTTCAAGACACCTAATGTCATACGTAAGTCTCAGCGTAGTGAGTGCCGGGCTTTAATCCATCAGGTTCCTCGTTCAATTCCCAGTCAGTCCATCACATAAAACTTAGTTCTTGGAGATCTCGGTTTAATTATCTGGGTCGATGGGGCCTCTAGAGTAACTTTCCTAGAGAAGAGTCACTTCTTTGATGTCAATTCAGGCCGTCGAGACAAGAATTCGCTCTGGTGATAAAGCGGCAATTAGAATGGAAGTTCAAATGACTATATCAGTAACCAACTTCATTTCATTTATAAAAAAGCATTAATGTTATGAGCCACCCTGTACATTAATGCATTGCAAATATCATACAAAAAAATATTACAAATGTTGTTTGTAATTTGTAATGAAGTGTCAATAACACTCGTCGTCGTCGTCCAAAGATCTCATCATTCAAATTCCGAGTTATAGCTAATCCCCCAAAGCTCATCTCACTGTGTGTTAATCCAAACTTGAACAATTGCCATAAGGAATATACATGAATCTGTGTGCGAATAAATCACGGATGAGGTGTTTACATGACTACCCATCCTAATGAAGACATAAATCTCCCTCCAACCAAAAAAAAATTACAGATTTTGTCCCTATATGGATTACAATTCAAAAAAATGAATTTAATTTAATATGATGAGGAAATGTAATGTAGTGTAGTGTAGGGATTAAAATAATTTCCGGACGAATAAACTCATTCGTAATCGTAAATTTTAAGTTCAATTTCTAAATCTGGATTTTTGTTTCGAGTGCAGGGAGTACCAAAATATATTTTAACCGGACGAAGATGAAGATGATCTGTCAGAAATTTCGACCGTCACAAATAATTTCTGAAACACCCTGTACTTCCTATTCGTTTGATAAGAAATTAGCCCAATTAGGTTGGAAAACCAGCCAGGGGTGCTCCTATAGGTGCGATGAGACATCAAAATTAAATTTTACAACAAATAAAGAGTGAGAAACGTACTGGGCCACAAATTTGTTAAATGGGCTGCGAATCTAATTTTGTTATTCACCGGGCAAGTTTCCCTTTCATTTCCTTCCTTGCTCTTGATGGCCCCTTCAATTTCAATTTCACACGGTCCTCGTTTAAACATTTTTAAACGTTTTTTTATTCGTCTACCGGGTCAGCGACCAGAAAGTGAATTGATGTTACGCGGGATCACCGACCATTTATGTAATGCACAATCGTGTACATTTTACGAGCGTAAATCAGAGTCAGAGAGTCACAGCTGGTCATTAAGTAGTTACGGATTTCCTAATTTGATTTATGCGCAATCCCTTGTTTTTATTACACCGACATGATTTCCTTATTCCTTATTCGATTCCTGAATTCTATACCTGAGTGATTCTGAACGACCGTGATTTATGTCATACTACTATTTGTATCTTGTGAGTTAGAAATTGAAATCACTAAATGTGTTATTGAATCTTTATGATTAATTTTTATTAATTAGAAATTCAATTAGCACTTAGGTGCGAAAATTGGTTTTAGCTTCCGAAAATTGTTTTAATATTAATTAACAAGACGTCGACGTCGACTACTGCACTGTAAAATTACTTATATTGTCAGAGTTAGAATATAATTCATATTAAATTTTATTGACTGACTTGGAACACTTTGACAAAAATAATTTATTTTGACAAGTGAAAACGAGCGACCGGTGTGTACGTATGTTTTGGACAAAACATGTCATCAATTCATCCGGTGCGGCAAATCTTCACTTCAGCATGCAGTAGTGGGAAAAACCCCCCTGAATACTTGACTCCGTGCTGTGTATGCTCTAAATTAAGACCGTTTCCTCAACATAGCGAGAATAGTTGAAGCCTGGTCGAACTCTTCTCCAATTTTGAAAATAAAAATACAATTTCCCGGAGCGAAACTCCACAAATGTGATTCGAAAGACTAAGTTCTGGATAGTCGCACGTTTCCGGTTGAAATCCGACCAAATCCATGGATATAAGCTCAGATTCTGACTCCCGAGGTTCGAAAATAGAAAAATACGGATCCGGAAGGTAGAAACTTCCATGAGGAATCGAACCCCCAGCCCCCAACGCATGCCTGCAACGCCAACGCAACGCAACACAATTTTGGGAAATCTATCAAATGGCGGCGCGAATGACGTTTAGTCAATTATTCGTCAAAAATATACAAATAAGACTCGAATGACTATTAATACGCAACGCTTAAAATCTGGCGAGTATGACACAATGACAATGACACGGCACCGACGAGAAAAGACGGACAGCGTGGCATGGGGGTGATTGATTAAGCCCCAGAGCAAAAAAAAATCTATTATATTGAACACAAATTATAAGTATGACAATACTTAATACTGTAAGTACGCGTACGATCGGATTTGGGAGGTAAGTAAGACTAAGACGTTTGTATCATAAGTGCGTGTGTGACTATTGTTAGTTTTACTTCAGTAACAGGTAATTCCTGTGAATGAATCAAGTTGAAGTGAATATTATTATTACTCACTCAAATCTGTCTCACAAGGTACCATTCATGGCTGCTCGGTAGAAACTTTCAGAATTAGTCATTTCAAATGTACAGGGTGGGCAGTAATCTTAAAAATGTTGAAATATGAGAAACGCTTTTTGTAGATAATCTTATGTTGGACCCAGGGAGCTAATATTCCGCTTGAATGTTCGACACGCGTAGCGGCGCTGACGACAAGTTAAGCAAAAATTGGCACGACAGAATGGATTCTTGAACGGTTTTTTGACAAAAACGCATCCAAAATAAAAAGAATATAAAAATCCGAAAAATAAAATTTAGATTGGCCGGTTTGGAAAAAAATCAATTTTTCACTGGCAAGAGGCTTTTGGAGAAATGATCTCCCAACCGGCCAAGAGTAGGCCGTTGGATAAAGCTGAACTTCTGATACCTTGAAGACTTTGACCTACTGGACTCCTTTTGTGAAGGTTCTAACCCGAAAAGTCTCAATGGTTCGGCCGCAAGGAATACCAGAGCAAATACACTTTGTGACGTCATAGATACCCGTCAAGCATTAAATCGCACTTCCAGGGACTTCCAGGTATGACCTTCACAAAAGTTAGTCAGGAGGTCAATGACCACAAGATATCAAAAAAGAGCCAAATCCAGGCGCCTATTTTTTGCCGTATGATTTTTCTGGCATGAAATAGAATTTTGAAGGCCAAACAAGCATTTACCACTGGATTAATTACAAAATTCGGCAAAATTTGTATGTGTATAACATTTTGTCTTTGTTTGTAATAATTTAATATTTTTACATGAAATAACATTTCCTTGTAAGCAAACAGCTCAGGGGATCTTTAATTTTCGTTTTCATTTTCATTTGTATGTACTAATAATCGAACACCACATGAGTCAAAATGACACTCGACTCGTCAGAGTATCAGTAAGACAGAGAAAAAAACTATACAAGTAGAGTCTGTAATTAGTTTTTTTGGTCTCACATCCGATCCATGAGATGTAGAAAATTTAATTCACTCACTCACTCAAGGTATTGAGCCACAGCAGGTACCAATAGAGTACATACAGTACAAGAGATAACAAGAACTCATGTCTTACATACGCATACTCGTACATGTATTTATAAAAAAAAAGGATCCGAAGCTGTGAAGATTTGAATGAATAGAGAGATGGCTGAGAAACTTTTTAAGCCAACCTGAAGGTAATAATATTAATAATCATATGTATGGGAAGATGAGTCCCATTGTCTTTTCATTCCACCGCCACCTTTCTAATGTATTATATCTGTATATGTTCCAGGCAAGTAATCGAAATAAATATCCAAGTTACAGTCATAGGAGATTTTCTCGGCTCTATAGAATGTAAGCCATGTGACGCATAGCACTGTATAGCCATTTGGCTGGTACATTACACTACAGACATCCGGAGAAATTCACTTAAAAATTTCACAAGCTTGCAGCTTTTTGATTTTCACTGGGACAGATATTATTTAAAGTGAACTTTTTGCTATTTTTTAAAAATTACCGAACGTAAAAAAATTATATCAACGAAGTTATTTAAAGGTTAAAGTTTTGTGTAATGTTAAAGTGCATGGAGGATTTCGGATGTACTAGCCAGACCGCACTGACATCTCCGGGATATTTTTTTCAACTATAACTCTCCAGTCATTTAAGTATCTTCAGTACAAATTCGGGCTTTATCAGCTGAACGAATTCTTGACTCGAAGACCTGAATTGATATCAAAGAGGTGACTCTTCTCTAGAAAAGTTACTCTAGAGGTCCCATCCACCCACATTATTAACACCCAGCCGTTCAAGGGATTTTAGAAGTGGCCGGATCAGGAATTGAACCCGGGACCTATAGATTTAGTAGCAAAATGATGGAATCAGCCCACTGTCATTTATTATTGAGTATTTGACCAAAAAGACTGAAATCTCTGGTTGCGATTTAAATTAGAGGTTTTTCCGCTGGTGTTTCTTCCTACTGGGTACCCTTCATAGTTCGAATCAAAGGATGATTTCTCTTGGTGCCAGAGACATATGGACGGAATGAGAGTGGATTTGATGATTAATATTTGTCAGATACATTCAAGTCATCTTAAGTATGGGACGGCTTATGGTATTTATAAAAGGGATTTTATACACCTTTTAATCTGCCATACGTTACACATTGATACGGGACGGGAACTCGACCGACCGACTGACTACTTTTTCTTTCACTTGAACCTAATCCCGACATTAATCAAATGAACGCTCTGTTTTTTAATCGGACCGCCGCCGCCGCGCAGTAGAAGGTATCACGACTTAGTAAGTGAAGAGTGAGTTGAGCTAATTAATTATGGCACGGCGCTGTGAGAGGGTGGCACACAAAGGGAGGATTAACAAATCCCATTTTGATTTTTCTTTCCTTATTTGTTTTCACTAAATTAAAATCATAATAAAATCCGAGAAATTAGTGGGTGGTATTTGTAAGGTATTTTTGAAAAATGGATGGAAAATAGTAGACAAAATTTCAATGACATTGATTATCATTGATTCATCAATGAGTGATACTCAACGACGGAGTTTGTTTTCATGTTGAGACAGT
>JAQFYE010005434.1:0-11976 GCA_034694305.1 Protaphorura glebata | reverse complement strand
AATTCAGTTTTTATGCACATTAATTGTGCTTCCACGTACAACGCGAATGTAAATTTGTCCTCAGTGCCTTCGGGACTCCGAGCTGGTTCAGTTTGAAATGTAAGTCAGGAAATCAGAAAGTGTAAGACCATCAATAAGTTCTACTAACGTATAATACGTACGTTCACAGTTCTTCAAACATCGGACAATTCAATATGCAGTAATTACCGGGTAATCATTTAAGTTACGGTAATTACGATATAACCGGTAATTATGCGTAATTACCCGGTAATTACGAACACTATTTCCAGCATATTACCTGGGAGCATAAACATCAGTACGGAACACTTCCAGGTGATAATCCTATGTCTTTCATCATAACGGACGGACAGACAGACAGACATATAGACTTATCATTCGCAATAAGTCATTTATTCCGTACATCACGTCGCACGACTTAATAATGGCAGCACCGCGGCCGGTGCTACTTCTATTTACAGACTGTGCAGTGAAATTTTGGCGAAGCACCCTGTTTGTCGATTGGAATTTGGATTACCCTTTGCAGGCATGGCAGAGGAGGAAAAAATATATTTCGTTAGTTGCGTAAAGAAGAGGTGAAATAAGCCATTTGTCATAGTTCCGGCAACGTGTGGACACTTTGCTCCTGGCAGTGCGTGTGATCGTCATGGAAAGTGTTGATGGCAGACTTAAGTTGACTTTTCGCTTCTCTCAACCGAATTCGTAAGCTGAGTCTGCTTTCACCAGAAATGAAAACAACCTACTTTGACTTTGAGACTTTCTACCATCACTCTATTGAGTTTTAATGCCTCAAGGAAAGTGTCATGCCGGGAAATTCCAGCACAAGCCTGTCCAGTTCCATATGGTATGAATGTGTGGCATGAGGTTGACTGTGAAGTGAATAAAGCCTCTGGGCACGAAATACAATGTAAGAGAGGATGACGAAATTGTTTCTAACTCATGAACTATCTTCAAAAATATAGTAAAGTATGTGAAAGGATCTACTTGCACAGGTGTCAGTCTATTCATATGTTATTCGAAATGCTGCAGAGGCATTGAAGAAAACATTTCGTCTCTCCACAGCACATTTTCCTTGGTTTACCCATAATAATGTAAGACGGATCACAACAAAAGTTTCCCAGCCGTCAAACCACGGCTCCTATCTTGAACTAAACTCTGCAAAACGAGACTTTTGTCGAAACCAGAAATCACAATTCTAAAGTTCCGGGAAATTTTGACTGTTTGGAAACTTGGATGTATATATTTCCTTCGACTTTGCATAATCTTTTGTACGAGCCCACAAACTGGAAACCATAAAATATGACCGCCATAAAACTTTTATCCGTGTTAATATTATATTTTATTACTGGTTTATGTCAACAAATCCGGGAACAAACATTTTCTTAGTTTTGAGTGCAGTAGAGAAAGTTTTAGCCGTGAGAGATTCAAAGATTGGGATATTTGATGTGTGGTTCGTGATTCCGTATTTATTACAGTTGTTTCCGGAAAAATCTTCTGTGTGAGTGGGGTATACATAGTTTTTTCATAACATAAAGTCGGAAAAGGAATAATTCTACGACTGTCGTACAGTGTCACATTATTTTCTAACTCTAGAGTTTTTGTCTAAAGCAAGGATAGTTTTGGGTTCAAATAGATGTGTTTCCATGCGCTTTACTAGTTATATGAGACTTGCGCTATGACGAGGTTTTATTAATTAATTACGAGGCGGAAATAACAGAATTATTAGTCTATTCCAAACTAGAAGTGTTACGAAGTCAAGCTGCTTTTTGAAAGTAAAAGGAAACCACACTTTGTAGTGTGGATTAAGGGCTTATACTCCTAAGTCTTGACATCCTCATTCATTTTCTACTGGCAGTCAGTAAATCAAAACTACAACTCAATTATAATTCAAAGCTTCGTGGGAATGGAGCAGACGAAATATTAGTTGACTAGGAACCGCGACCATGTACACATTTCCCAAATTACTCACGTGTTCCTACATATTAATTAACTAAAATCGCGTGCCTAATTAACCGACAGTGCATGAACATAAGTATATTTTTTAAACATTCTTGGGTCATAATTAGTTTGGAATATTCAAGACATTGATGTAACTAGTTTATCGACAAAATTATGTAAAAAGTTAACTTTTATTTTAGTCAAAATTTTTAATTTGAGAAAGTTCTGGTTTTTTTGGACCTGTCCCAAAGACTCATACAACTAAGAAGTATTTTATTTTTATGTCATGATAAATATTTAAAAGCAGTCATAAACACATGTTTGGACTTGCTGTGTGGATGCGGGTCTGACGGCTTAATTGCTGTCTTCCTGCGTCTGATTTAAATGACTGCTAGCTGGAGAATCCTTGCTCCTTTCGGTGAGAGATGTCTCTCAATGTCTTTCAATCCTACGAAAGCAAAGAACAAACTTTTTGAACTCTAAGGAAGTTTTGTTTGCGTTCAGGATTTAAGGCCTGCATGGTTGCTCATAGTACAGGGTAGCTAATATGTGTGTCGATATTGCATTCCATGAACCAAAGCACTCAACACTTTCAGAAGCACATGATGACTGGAAGTATAATTCAAATTGGCTACATTTGACCAAAAATTTGAAAGTAACGGAATAAGACTACGATATTTTCTTAAGAAATGAGTTTTCCCGCCATTCAGGTAAGAAAAGTACTCCTGGTCTTAGTGAAATGGCTACGTTGAGGAAAACATTTTCTGTTCACCAGGTTTATAGAACTCTCAACAGAGTGAAGTAGTAAGGGGTTGTCTGTGTCATGCCGGCCGTTATTTTGGGATTTAGAAGTCGATGAGCTACACTGGTGACAATATGTATTAGCCACCCTGTATGTATCGCAATATAAGGACGACCTTTTCCACACGGATGCTCACAGTCTGGTCAAAGATTTTACTCTCTCTTCGTCGGCTTAATGAAAATCGGCCCGACTTATATTTATTTTTGTGAGACTTAGACGAGGGTTCAAGTTGAAAGAAGAAGAGTCTTGTTAGTCAAAAGTTTATTTCCTACTTTCCTTTCCTTCCCTTTCACTATAAACTCAACTTTATTACTTCTAAACTTTTACGGACTGAAAATCGCGCGGTTTTCGAAGATTCTTTTCATCATCGTTGTTCCAATTAACTGCCTCTGTTTGAAGCTAATTCTCTAACACAGCGACCACAGAACATATTTCAAACCGTTGAAATCCATAAACAATTTTTGAAGCAAAGTGAAGGTTTTAATTACTCGGATCAGATTATTAATTCTAAACTTTTAGACTACAGTATGTGTCAAAAAGATCTAGTACACCTTCCATTTTCTGTAAAGCGCAATAGTTCAAACTCAAAAAATTTTAAGTTCCCGCTGTTGGATTTTCGATTTTTTTTAAATGAGGCCTATTAAATTGTTTTCAAGAATCACTCAAACGCTATTCAAATTCATTCAAATGCATTCATTCGCACGCTGTTTTCCCGAGTTTACGGGCTGCGCCAAAAAAACAGAATTTGGAAAATCTCAAGCGGCACTGTACAAAGATGGATTAAAAAAATACTATACTCTCGCTGGACATACACCAGTTTCTCGCGCGCTTTGTTAGGTATAGAAAGCATAGCATAGCAGGCATAGCGGTTGGGGTGGCCTTTTCCTTCCTCATAAGCTTCGACATGGGGTTTATTTTTGACAATTTTTATCTCGGCATACATACATTATTTGGAAAATGTAGTTATAGTCACTTAACAGTGAATTTTCGTAGATTCTTCTAAAAATAATTCCAACTTGGATAATGAGATAGGTAAAAAAAAATCTATAAGGAACCCTCCGTCGTAGTACTTTATAAATCCAACCTACAGCAAATGGAACACCCCAGTGCTCCCACCATCTACCGAGGATAGAGCTGAATCAAAAACTTGTGTATACGAGGGGAGTTCAAAAAGTCTTGACGTTCGCATATTAGGGGTTTGTTATCCAACTTCGGGTTGTTATTACGTCATTCACAATACGATTAGAAAGTTCTGTCCCAAATTTGAAGAAATTTGGTCCAAAACTGTTTCTCCTAGAGTCAGTTTTCGGAAGGCTGTCAAAATACTATTTTTCGGCAGCTTTCACTTCGTAATCATTGCTGGAACGAGTTCCCTTCAGGCAATTCTTCAGGTCTGCCAACAAAGAATAGTCACTAAGGGTATAGGCCTGGGCTATAGGGGGTGAAACATTTCCTGGTACCCACCTTTCAAAATGCCGGACCTCGCAACCATGGAAGTGTGACCTGGTGCATTCGCGCGCAAAATGCGAATTTCTTTCGCTCCAGGTCGTCCACTCTCCTTAAGTACCCACTGCTTCAAATTTTCTATGGTGTTGACCTAGGATGCTCTGGTAATTGAGCTCTTAGTTGGCATGCACTCCAGGCGTTTATTACCTTCACAGTACTCGAGAACTGTAGCCATGGCTTTCCCCGCCGACGTTTCACTTTTTACTTTCACCGGGGCGTGAGAACATTATGCTTCCATTCTCTGGATGCAATTTTTGTTTCTGGATCAAATACATAACACCTGGTATCGTGTCCGGTCGAAAAAGTAGATAAAAAGTCAAGTTCATCCTCTTTGAAGTCCAAGTTCTCTTGGCGGAGTTCTACCCGTTTTTTCTTACCCGGAAGAGTAAAAATTCTCGGAACCCAGCACTCCCTTATTTTGCTCAGTCCTAAATTTTAGGTTAGGATAGTGCCAGCACTACGAGTTGAAATTCCCGAAGCTTTAGCTAAAATTTAAACCATAATTCGTTTTTTGGACCACACGATTTCATTGACTTTCACCACGTTTTGTTCGTCAGTGCTAGAAAGTGAACGCCCAGGCCGATTGCCATCTTCGATTGATCGCCTCTCCCCCTTAGACTGGAGTCTCGACATCGGAATTGTGCATAGCGACGGAGCATCGGTACCACTATACTTGGCCAATTTTTCGTGAATGTCGCTAGCGCTGTTATTTTCTGAGGTCGGAAAATTTAGAATGACGGGGTACTCAATTTTCACTGAAATCATAACACACTCCGGAATGGGATGTTCAAATCGCTCTGGGATAAACAGTTTTCGACCAAATTATTTCAAACATGCAACACAACTTTATAATCGCATTGTGAATGACGTAACAATACCCCAAAGTCGCAAAACAGACGTCTAATAGTCGAACGACAGAACTTTTTGAACTCCCCTCGTATGTTCTTAAGGAATATATATTTCGGACTAACCATACTTCTATCTCTTATCTATTGTATATTGAAATGTCCAGAGAATTGATTCAAGTTATGAAATCCTTCTTCCTGGGCCGCGAGGACTGCAATTTTGATGTGATGGCTTTAGCCGTGTTCTTATTTGGCATACGAATGAAACTAATGTGAAGAGAAAGTCAGGGCAAGGAAGAGCTAAATCAACTGACCGAGTACCGTAGAGACAATGAGGAAACAATCTCAAATTCCGCCATCAGCATTTTGTACTTTAGTCTGACATTATGGGCAGCCCATGCGTGGGATCAGGGACATATGTCAAAATGTCAACATGTTTTCCGGAGCTGTGACAAATGGCATTCCACTGCTTTCCTTTCTCTTCGAACTATCGACTACGCACAGTTTTTATTATGCTATAATTTTATTGAGCTTGAATTGAACCAGCACGTTTTACGAATTTATGTGTCAATCATACACGCATTTCTTACCTGAGGTTTCTAATTATCGTACATGTAGTAGAAGCATAGTAGTTGAGTTGTGAAATCCTTCTAATTTGCAACGTAACATACCGCATATTTAGTTTGCCCGATTTCCCTTGAATCTTTTGCAGTATGTTAGATTGGTATTTACATAGATAGATAATATAGTAAATGAAAGAGAATGTGGAGAGTCAAAGCCCTTAAGCTATTTTACGAACTCAGATTCAGTTTATGCCTTTGGTGGAAACAACTTGACTGCACAGATTTTGAGTCTCAAAGAGAGGCATTTGCCGTCAACTCCATGTTTGTACAAATACACTCTCTGCAGGGAACCGTATTTTAAGTTCAGAGGTTTACTAGTGTATAGAATGACTAGTGTAGGATCAATACCATGCTAATTCGGTGCTTAAAGGGAGTTTTGTTTTTGGTAAGTAGACATACGATTCATACAACTAACGAAATCGCCAAAGACAGTAAAAGTATCATAGATAGATAGATAAAGGCTTTATCTATTTGGTCAATCTTTTCAGAATCATATGCAATATGGTAATGTTTTCACTGTTCGAATTTACTGATTCCTTTATTATGTGTTGCGTAAGCAAGACATTATGTGAATTTGTTGTCTGTCCGTCTGTCTGTCCGTCCGTCCCCACTTTTCATGCAGTAAGTGTTGACTGATTTGGACCAAATTTATAGGGTAGGTACACAAGGTCACTAGAATCACTAAGTGTTAATATGACCTCGCCAGGTGACCTCTGACCCAGGTCAGCAGAGGACACATGCAGTAAATGTTGACGAGTTCAACGAAATTTATGGGGTAGGTACACAAGGTCACAAGAATCATAGACTGTTAATATGATCTTGCCGGGTGACCTCTGAGGTCTCCAGGGGTCATATCCAGTAAATGTTGACGAATTTCAACGAAGAGCGGGTACACAAAGTCACGAATCACCACTTTTTAGTACGACCTCACCAGGTGAATCTCAAACAAGGTCACCAGAGGTCAAGTTTTCAAGTCAGAGGGTGATCCCGACCCAGGTCACCATCCAGCTATCCAGTGTCTATGTATTGTGAAGCAACACATACATACTGCGTCGTACGACGGATTATTATTGCTATTGACGCATTATTCTTCCCATTCGGATATTGCATCGGACCTTCTATAGCTTTGTATTGTCCTTATTCAAAGTTTTAATAATTTCATACGAATAAGAGAAAGAAATGCGTTATATCATATTTTTGTGTGACGCTACAAATCCCAATTTGCGCAAATACTTTGATGTATTTGGAATGTAGGATAATTGACGAGTACCAAACCAAGTCGACGTTTAGAATTCCTAGAAATGCTTCTTAGAAGGTTCTAGTGGTCAAGCCTAACTTATGCAGCAAACAGAACTTTAGAGATAAAAATTAAACATTTATTTAAAACTTCGAATTTTGAAACTGTATAACTTTGAAACTGTGTAAAGCACACGGTACATGCTAAGTTTGGGTTCGGTTCATGTAATAGGAAAGTTTCGAAATATCTAGAAACCGCCAACTGAAACGACAGTCAAACAATGAAATCCTCCACCATATGCTCATGTTTTGCACATACGGGTGTCGATGAAGTCCAAAAAATATGTCTATCTTTGTCAAAGTTGTGTTGACTCAAGTCATTCTAGCTGAGCTTAAAGGCGCTCAAAAGATTAGAACTGAAAAGTTTCAGGAGTTCATATGACTGTCTGTCTAGGGTGTAGAAGTATAGTTTTTATCTCCTCTCATCATTGTTTGTGGTGTTTCGAAATGAAAGGATTCGTCATATCAGGTTCACGTCGAACCGAGAAACCGACAAATAATCCTGAAGAAAGTCTAGACGCATCTGTCAAACTTAGATCTCTTTATCCAGTAATAAATGTCGCACGTACTCCTCATTCGGATTTCTACTGCCCTTTGGTCACTCCCAAAACTGAAAAACTTAATTGGGTGAAATTAAAATAATTCTCTGCATTCTGCGGACTATTTGGACAGAGCAATTGTGTTAAGAGTTTTAAATCCATGACCCTGAATTTGGATTTCATGATATGTTCTGTTCACTTTCTACTCAACCTGTGAACTCGGAAAGAATGGATTTGAGTACTTGAACCGGTTTCCCACCAACTCCCGGTTTTTTGCAAGCCCCAGGTTAACTTCTCTCCTCATGAGTAATTGATTATTGTTCTTTTCAATTCTCACTAGTCTGTGCGTGGATTTATGCTCCATATATCATTCCATAGAAATAAACGTGCTGAAAGTTGTACCTTTGAGATTTCTGGACCATTCAACGATCCCTCGAAATCATTCCGATTCTACGTTCCAAATGTATTTGGGAGATAGAATATGTTAATCGCTGTATTTTTTGGATTCTGAACTGAATTAACGTTCCCATTTGTGAAGCCCACAATAGCAATTCTCAGAAGCGAATGCTTATTGAACCCTTGAATCTAATAGGGTAGGTTATATAGGAGAGTTTTCCGTCTCTATAGCATGTAAGCCATGTGACGCATAGCACTGTATAGCCATTCGGTTGGTACATTACAGTAGAGATCCGCAGAAACTCACTTAAAAATTTAACGCGCTTGCAACTTTGTTTTGATTTTCACGGGGGTCAGACATTATCTAAAGTGAATTTTTTGCTATTTTTAAGAAACCTTACCGAACATGAAAAAAATTAAAGGAACGAAGTCATTTAAAGTTTGCTGTAATGTTAACGTGTATGCAGGATTTCATAGTTAGACCGCACTGCCATCTCCGGGATATTTGCTTCAACTGAAACTTTCCTATAGCCCGGTCAGTCGTATCATTTCGCAATAACACGGACAAATTACAAGATTTTCGGCTTGGATGTAATTCATAACCCACGCAAACAATTTAACGGAGTAGAAGGAAGTCGTTGGTGTCGGACTTTACGTGTGCTGACACTTTTGCACCGTCGTATGTCGCTACGTCAGCTAATATTTCAGGAAGCGCTGCGGAGCGGCTCATTTGAAAAAGTTGAGGACGTATCGAACCAATTGAAAGTCGGCATACCTCTTGTCCACATTAGCCAGTTCAGATCAGTCAACTTGCAGCATTCACCTCAATCGACGGATCATTTCCGCATTGCAAGGTTATTAAATAATCAAGGCACTTACCCAATTCATTCGTCAAAACTTAGTTTCGAAACGACCCAATTGGAAGTCGACATAGCACCTGTTTACCTTGGCCAGCTGAGATCAGTAAACTTGCAGTATTCACCTCAATCGGCCGATCATGTCCGCCTCGCAAGGTTATTAAATAATCGAGGCACTTACCCAATTCAGTCGTCCAAACTTAGTTTCCATAAGAACCAAATGAAAGTCGACATATCCTTTGTCCAACTTGGCCAGCTGAAATCAGTAAACTCACAGCATTCACCTCAGTCGGAGGATCATTTCCGCCTCGCAAGGCTATCAAATACTCCACGCACTAACTAAATTCAATCGTTAAAACTTAGTTTCCAACGAAACAATTGAAAGTCGACGAACCACTTGTCGAGCATAGCCAGTTTAGATCAGTCAACATGCAGCATTAACCTCAATCTGCGGATCATTTTCGCCTCACAAGGTTATTAAATAGTCGAGGTACTTACCAAATTCAATCGTCCAAACTTAGTTTCCAACGAAACAATTGAAAGTCGACATACCACTTGTCGAGCATAGCCAGTTTAGATCAGTCAACTTGCAGAATTCCCCTCAATCGGCGGATCATTTCCGCCTCGCAAGGTTATTAAATAATCGAGGCACTTACCCAATTCAGTCGTTCAAACTTAGATTCTAGACGAACAAATTGAAAGTCGACATACCCCTTGTCCACCTTGGCCAGCTGAAATCAGTAAACTGGCAGCATTCACCTCAATCGGTGGATCATTTTAGCCTCGCAAGGTTATTAAATAATCGAGGCAGTTACCCAATTCAGTCGTCCACACCTAGTTTCCATAAAAACCAAATGAAAGTCGACATATTCCTTGTCCACCTTGGCCAGCTGAAATCAGTAAACTCACAGCATTCACCTCAATCGGCGGATCATTTCCGCCTCGCAAGGTTATCAAATACTCCAGGCACTAACCTAATTCAATCGTCCAAACTTAGTTTCCAACGAAACAATTAAAAGTCGACAAACCACTCGTCGAGCATAGGCAGTTTAGATCAGTCAACTTGCAGCATTAACCTCAATCGGCGGATCATTTCCGCCTCGCAAGGTTATTAAATAATCGAGGCACTTACCCAATTCAGTCGTCCAAACTTAGTTTCCATACGAACCAAATGAAAGTCGACATATCCTTTGTTTACCTTGGCCAGCTGAAATCAGTAAACTCACAGCATTCACCTCAGTCGGAGGATCATTTCCGACTCGCAAGGTTATCAAATACTCCAGGCACTAACCTAATTCAATCGTTAAAACTTAGTTTCCAACGAAACAATTGAAAGTCAACAAACCACTTGTCGAGCATTGCCAGTTTAGATCAGTCAACTTGCAGCACTAACCTCAATCGGCGGATCATTTTCGCCTCACAAGGTTATTAAATAATCGAGGCACTTACCTAATTCAAACGTTAAAACTTAGTTTCTAAACGAACCAATTGAAAGTGGACATACCCCTTGTCCACCTTGGCCAGCTGAAATTAATAAATTTGCAGCATTCACCGATTTTCTTTTCGTTCCAATTGCTGTGGAAACGTCTGGGGTTTGGGCTAGTCGCATTTCCATTGTGACTGGTGAAATGCGGGCCACGCAATTTCTTATACAGAGGATAAGTTCAGCGAGGAAATGTTGCCGCTGTTTTGGGAACCTTGACGTCCGAGAAAGGATTGGATGAGATCTTTTGTATGTGATGTGTGTTGATGCGTGTTGATGAGTGCGGATGACGTTTTTCTTGGTTTTTTTTTACTTTATTTATTTGTCTGCACGAGTGGCTATGGTGGGTTCTACACACGTCAAAACACATCATTTATTAAATTAAATTAACTTCATACAATAAAAAAAATTAACGGAGTGAATTTCAACACTGAGACACTTTCTTATACACTTTCCGAAGATTGTGGACTTCGCCGGGAAAGTCTCTTTTTTTTCTTGTGACGTAGAATCTCAAGTAAAAGGCCGTGGAGAGAAGCAACACTCTTTCTCTCCAGGGCATTCCATAATATATGTCTACGACTCAGATTTTTCACTTTTATGGGTTCATCTAATGGTATCTTGTAGTTTGGGGTTCAGCCATAAATTCATCTTCACTCAACCATTCTTCCATCTGAGACTACGCAAAGGCTATCGCGTAGGGCGGGGCTGGCGTACAAACCCATTCTCCACAAAAAATATATGGGAAATTGACAATGGCTTATTAGAAGAATATGAATGGTTGTTAGAAGGGAATCAAAACAATTACTGGAAATTATTGTTTTATTATAATTCCATCAATTAACACACCAATTTATTCCACGTTCATCTTGGTAAACAATTTCTGGGTCAAGTGCAACTCCAAGTCAAGGTTTATGAAGGTCAAGTGAAGTTAAGGTAACCCTAGCTAGTAGTACGAAGTGTTTTCATTTTGCGTTAGTGTTGAGAGATACCTGTTAGATGCATTAAAGAAAATTTCGAGAAATTCAAAATATCTTTTTTATTCATCATGATATTGTGTTTCCTTAAGTCCTCTGGTGTATCTATCAAACCCTTGACGAAAAAAATTAGTTTGAATTTCTAATATTGGAATTGGAGGATATTGACCTAAGAAAATTTTCTCTCACGAGTGTGCTGAATGAGGGCCGGTTTCCACGGTCATTCACTTGAACACGATGACCTGTTGGAATTCAATCTAGTGAAAAATATAGAGGGAGGAAATAATTGAGAATCGCTTCCTGAGCGTAGCAAATTATTACTCCATGGGATCGGAGCAATGAATATAGATTTGGCGTTGGGTAAACTATTAGTTACTTCAACATCTGGAACCACCTATCCAGAAACGTCATATTTATATCTCCTAATGATATCTTACTTCTCTCTTCCATGTTGAATTTTCTCAGACTTTTTTTCACCATCAAGATCCAAATAAGTTAATAACAAAAGTTAATATATCTCTCTCATATCGATTCTGTCAATTGAGAGAAAAGATTTCCACCCAATAACATCTTAGTTGCACGGAAGCACATTGTTGCTTTCATAGATTGTCTTACATTTCAGATATACAGGGTGTTTCAGAAACATGTCCACTTTTTTGAAATTAAATATCTTTAAGACGGTTCAACCGATTCGGGTGC
>JAQFYE010005433.1:0-11978 GCA_034694305.1 Protaphorura glebata | reverse complement strand
CACCTTTTATAGTAGTGATTCAAAAAAAGATGAAAATTCCTCGCCTTTCTTTCAATTTTACTTGACCGTGTTATAACTAGCTTTGTAAATGCCAAAAGTGCCCGGGAATATTCCCAGGAATATTCCCGGGAACTATTTTTTAGTGCTCGGGTGGGCACTTTCAAATCAAAATTTTTAGAGAGGACGACGGTTGTCATTCTAACTCGTCCCGTAACTCGAAATTACTTAAAAATTGAAAGATTCTGTCAAAATTAGGGTAGGAGAATTGCCGGGAACGCTGTATATTTTTTCCTCTGACCAAGTCAAGAGTCTACGAAAGTTAACTAGAAGTCAGTGGTGTAAATTTCCGAGACAAAGCATTCGGTGGATATTAACAATAACATACGATGAACCTATCCTTGTGCATGTTCCATGTTAACCGTTGCAAGGTTAACATTGCTATACAATACAAAATATAGTATTTTTGTCCGGTCGAAACGTTGTACTAGATTGTACTCGCTATATTGCATTCCATTTTCGAAAGTGTCCAAAGTTCCCGGGAATATTCCCGGGCATATTGCCAGGAATATTCCCAAAAAAGAAAATTCCCAGGCATTTTACAACGCTAGTTATAACCGTGCACCCTGTCAAAACAATATTTCTATCGAAAATGGGCAGAAAATTTAAAAACTTAGAGTGAAAAGAATTTATTCATTCACGAGTTTTTCAAATGTGCACATAAAAAGTCAGAGAAATGTCGCGTTGGAGATATTTTTAAACTTTCTGGTTATGAAAGTAGTATATCTCGGAGACCAATTTGTATGCCAATTTTTTTTCTAAAAACTTGTTTTACATGCAACTAGTGTTAGAAACCAGCGAAAAAAAATTCTAGCCTCCAGCGGCAGCTCCGCGGGGACCGCCGCAAGCGGCGGGTTGCCGGCCATCCCGTACACGCCAGGCGATTAATCAACGGAACACCCCTACTGTACGTCCACATTTCATTTCTGCCAGGGGCGCATTTTATGACCTTGCATCCCCTGACATAATCTATAGTTACGCCACTGCCCACATTGCATGCACATAAAATACATAGAAATAATAATTTAAACTTAAATGATGCAATGCGGCGCCATCCTTTGAACAAACAAACAAGCAAAATTCAAAACAATGTCAGCTGTTCACTTAAACCTCAAATGTACGATGAATGACGTTCATCCAAGATTTTGATTGGCATTAGGAATCAGTCGTATAAATTTCAAATTTAAAAAAAAATAAAAATAAAAATATCCGCCCTGACGTTCCCCTCGTAAGTGCAGGCCTAAAGGCCCGAACTGACGAGGAATGCACTTAGGCTGTCCGGCTCCGATTTCGCCCAAACTTTTTTTCCTGAAAGACCTTCACCAAAAACTAGTGTGACCGAAGTATGCCGACGCACTACTCAAAATTCGATTTTTTAAAAAAAGTTTGAAAATTTTGAAATAAAGTCCCAAGAGGGGGCCTTTGTTCTCAAGATCTTAGCATGGGATTTCTCATGGAAGTTTTCCCGAAAGCTGATCTCGAGATGCAAATTTTTTTCAAAAATTGAAAAAAAAAACTTTTTCAGAAAACCATTGAAATGTTTGGAAAAATTAATTAAATGATGAAAAACCTCATAACTTTGCCTATTAGAGTGTGCTTTCGCCCAGAAATCAATACTTCGTTTGTAAAATTAAATTAATATTGATTTCTGGGCAAGACTACACTCAAATATGCAAAGTTTTGAGGTTTTCCATCATTTAATTTATTTTTCCAAACATTTCAATGGTTTTCTGTAGAATATTTTTTTTCATATTTTGAAAAAAATTTGCGTCTCGAGATCAGTTTTGGGGAAAACTTCCATGGGAAATCCCATGCTAAAATCTTGTGAACAAAGACCCCCCTCTTTGGACTTTATTTAAAAATTTGCAAACTTTTTTTTTAAATAAAATTTTGAGTAGTGCGTCGGCATACTTCGGTCATACTAGTTTTTGGTGAAGGTCTTTCAGGAAAAAAAGTTTGGGCGAAATCGGAGCCGGACAGCCTAAGTACATTCCTCGTTAGTACGTTCTTCCATGCAGGCACTCAATTATTCAATGTCAATTTAATTTCACATTCACTTTCTCATCATCCCTCTTCTGTGACCTTTCTCTAGATACAAATCTGGGATGATCTCTTAAAAATGATAACTCTACGATAGAATTGAGTTCTAGACTCTTAACTTGCAGTTCTTGTTGAGAAATGCACATGTCTTACATTCTGGACACTAGCCCCTGTACGATCACCTGAAACTGGCCCACTGCGTTAATCCATGACAGTGCATTGGAATGCCATGCTCAAATTGAAAATCCATCTGTTTTATTATTTGTACTTTGTGTACATTGTGTGTGTGTGACTTTTGGATGTGGAATCGTATAAAAAATCCACATTCGGTTCCACCAAAAATGAATCCCATTCCCACCTTTAGCAAACAGATGTCCTCTGCGGCATTCATTCCCAACCCGCTAGATTAATTTCGACATTTCTAATGGGAAATGAAATGTCTAATGTAATGTACGTGTGTAGGCTCACGGACAGACCTTATCACTTTGTCATTTCCATTTGAATTCTCGCGGGTTCTCAGATTTGTAAATTTCTATTTGTTTTCGAACAAAATACGGTAAAATTTTTGCCATTTCGGGTCCAAAACTAGTAATGTTAGGATCTCATAGCATGGCCACTTATTCGTTGCTCAACCTTTAAAATGCCGTAAGGATTATAGTGGATAACAATAAGCAAGAATTCGGGTGTGTGTTATTGTCCAAGATACGATACATAGGAAAAAACAATGCCAGTAGTTCATATATACCCTTCGGGCTAAAGTAACAAACACCTAGGTGTCAAACATTTTGAGTTTAGAGAGAAACACAAATCTCTCACGTGTTTTCACGAAAAGAACCGTTTTGGTAAAGACAGAATAGAGAAATGGCAAGAAAGAATTACACACTCACGTATCCAACACAGTCCAATACTCATACATGTGCGAGACTTTTTTTTAACAATACGGTTGGACCTGATGCCTTTCACACACAGTTCATTCAAAGGGGAAAAAATCAGTTATCGTGGAGGGTGAACGTAGTTCGCACTCCGAAGTTGTGTGCAATTTAAGATATATTTTGTGATTTGGAAGTTGTATATTATGACCGTGCCTGTGTAATTTAGAGTGAATGAGACCACGGTTGTCCGTGAATGTGGACGAGAAGTACGCATTTCTTTAAATTCTTGAGTGAAATGGATTATGTATTCAATTATAAAAGAAGGACATTATAAATTCCTGTTCAATGGCAAATGAGGAATCAGCGGAAATTATTGTGTTCAAGGTGTAGGTCCCCATTTTGTGTAACAGATGGAGTCCCTAGCAGTAGGGAAGAAAAGCGAACGGGGAAAACCCATGCCTCGCATTACAACAGTTGACTGAAGGTAACTGAGAAGTGGAGCAATTTATTCCTGACAATTGTTCAAATTTGAAAATTATTATAAGAAATGTTATCGTCGTAGAGGTTAGAGGAGGAGAGTCGGAGTACGAGTCTTAAACGCTGAAAAACATTTATATTTATTCAGTTGAATTCGAATTTTGCATAAGCATCTTCCGATTATCAGATTACAGCTTGTGTTTGTGAACTTCGTATGGCGTAATCGGCAATTTGAATCGCGGAATATCGACAAGTTCAAGATAACTCACTCATTTTTCCAAAATATGGCTATCACGGACGGATCCCGGACATTACTGAGCCTCAAAAGTTTATAAGGATTATTGATCGAATGGCAAATCAAAGTGTTAGAACGTTTATTCTAATTACAATAGCAATCATGAATTTTAACCTCAGTCCTGGTTAGTCTGATCCATCAGTCCCGGCTTCATTGCCTGAAATGGATAATAGATTACCTGTTTATCATGCAATTATTTTAATTCGGCTGAATCCCAATATCTTGCTTGGTTGGTAGTCGAAGCAGGGCGGATAATCAGAATCGAAAACGAAATTCAAAGATTCATTCAAAGACCGAACTTGATCCGAAAACAAGATCCGTAAATCTGGATGATTGGAATTGAGATTATAAATTGAGATCAAAATTCTCTGATGATCGGAATTCCGATTGTGATTCGTAAATCTAGTAATCTTACATTACAACCGTTTTGTCTCGCATTTGCTTTGTTCGCGTCGGACATTGCATTGACGCGGGAGTCAAAAAGTGGAGAATTCGACGTTTTAACGATTTTTGATTGGACTCTGTAAAAATTACAAGTTATTAGCATTAACATTTATATAGGATGTGGCACCTGCAGCAAAAACGTTACCGAAAAAAAATAGGTAACAATTTTTGAAAAAGTATCGTGTGAAGATTGAAATTAGAATCGGAATCCAAATCGGCAAATGACAATGATCAGAACTTTAATTTTAATTCGATCATTCGAATTGCTGTTCGATTCGAATTTTAATTCGAATCGATTGATCGAAATTTGACTGGATCGAAAAAATGATTGGAAAAAATATTCCGATTATGAGCTTCGAGTCGAATATGGCATCTCCGTCATCATCGGGGTAGTCAGATTGTCCATTGGTTTATTACCTGTATTGGGTAACAAATTAACCCGTTTGCACTATGCAATTATTTTTAAATACCGCAAAATTGTACTGAAAACTGTTCCAAATGGTAATGCATACGGTTTGTTGTCATGTACGTGCTAGTGGCAATCCGAAATCTGGAATTTTCCATTATCCTTGGAATTTTCTAGGCAACAAAGAAACAATTATCTCCATTTTGGTTTCGAGATTTGGTATGAACCCCCGAAAAATGATTGCTGTGATTCGAATTTATTTTCAAAAAGAATTACTATTCGCTAATAGATAATTTCTTTATATCGAGAGTGATTATGGTAAAGTGGGTGTGTGTTATATACGCAGTCATCATTCTTTTCTGAAACTGGCACTATTCAGCGTGTTAGAGATATTTCTGCGTTGGCAGTAACTTATCACTGAATATTGTCGTTCTTTGATGAACTCGGCGTCAGTCAGTATATACATGTATTTTGTGTATACTGTGTATAAATATAGTGATAAATGTGTATCGTACTAGCAGCGAGAAAAAATAATTACTACCATTTTGTCATCGAGTGGACTTTCCTTGGTCAAAACCAACAGTTAGTTGGAGTCCTCGGAAAGGGAAAAAGAATTCAACGTCAAATTCTAAGTCAAATACTAGTAAAAGTCGGGTAATTGGGAAGGTAGCCTCCATAGCTTAGTGGTAAGAGTACCTGCCCGGCAACCAGGGGACCGGGATCAATTCCAGGTGAAGTCAAATACTTTTTAAGTAAGTCAACAGCTCCTATTCGCCTTTTTCAATTTGCAAAAACGTTTTGGTATGTTATTGGGGTAATACGATTATAGTCATAATTCAGGACTTTTCGAAGCTAAATTGAACGCCGTCGGCAGTAACCTCAGAATTATACGATACTCAGATCACTCATGCTCACACTAGTGCCTTCTGTTCTCCGTTATTACATACTCGTTGATTTGGAGAGCGGAAGGCATGCTTTTCAAACTAAGTATATACTGTCGCCATGACCTCTCTGGGTTGTGCAGAATTGTAGCTGGTCGAGCACCTTATGTTTTGTCATTCCATTCTGTGCAAGTCACACTCTCAAGATGACTGCTGTAGGTAGCGCGGAATCGAAGCACTGAGTGGATACATCTCCTAATATGGTAGGTTACATCCCCATCTCTTAACATGCGAGGTTACCTCCCCATATCATAACACGGGAGGTTACACCCCCATCCTTTACCATGGGACGTTACATCCCCATCTTTTTACATGGGAGGCTATATCCACATCTCTTCTATTCAGCAGGTCTTATCTCGACTATTCATTGCTTAACGTTATACGCCAAATCATATTCTCCGACTCTACCACTTCCCAGACCATCTCAACCACACACTGCAACCTGTGAACCACTGTCTAATTCCACGTGCTGCCACCGAGACGGGACTGTTTATTAAGTCGTGCGACGTAATAAACGGAGTAAATGAATTGCGAATGCCCAGCCTGTCTGCATGTCCGTCTGTTTGTATGTCCGTTCTGATAAAGGACATAGGGTTATCTCCTAAAAGTCGTCGTCGTTGAAATCCGTCATCATTTACTGCATATGAACTCTGGTGACCTCGGAGGTCACCTGGCGAGGTAAACTTAACAGTCAATTCTTGTGACCTTGTCTACCTACCCTATGAATTTTTATTCCAGGACAACTATTTAACTCAAAAACTACCGTTATATAACACTGTTCTGTGAAAAGAAGAGTAGTTCCCGGCCCAGAATGTCATTTAGGTTGTAAATTGGCGAGTTAGCAATGATATTAGTGGGTACTTGGCGGGGTTCGAAATAATTAACTTCTTTACACTCATTGATTGTTTGAAAAAAGGAACTGTCGTAAATGAGGTTCTAATTTGTCCATTAGCTACTTTACCAAACCCTCGTAATATTCCAATCAGCTGTTTGTTTTCACATTTAGCGTGACGATTTTCTCTTGACGTTTTAAACGGATTTGCAAACATTTTCTTGTTCTTAGAATGTTTACTCCGAATGTTGACACCTAAACCTATTTGGCGAAAAGAAAACTTCTTGACAACATAAAAGACGTTGCATGGCGTACTTATAATATTTATAACACCTTCTCTGACACTGAGCGATTCACAATTTTTGAATTATGCACTACCCTGCACACATATTTTAAGACGTCATTTTCCATGTTGGGTCAGGTATGATTTACTGTTAATATGTTTTGATGTTTTTTTAGAAAATGGGACAAATAGGTTTGGGGATGGATTGAGACGGTCGGGATGTTAATATTTTGGGTTGCTTAGAATGTAGTTAAAATGTTCTAATGCCGATTCTTTAAGAAAATCCCCGTAATATATTCTATTCGGTTTCTTTCTAACCCGGCAGTAGTGCCGGGCTTTCTGCTAGTTAGATAGATAGATTGAAACATTGACGTTGATGACGACAGATTCATATTCGGGAATGAGTCATTAAAAATTATCTCATTTTCACCCCATCAAGGGAATCACTTTTTGTTGGTCATATTTGTTTCATCGAAAAATTCTCTACATTTTCTCGACGATAATCCCGATCATTTCAGTTTTCTCACAAATTGAGTGCAGAGAAATTGGGTCACCACCAATTATTCCTTTAATATCAATTTCAGGTCAGGGGAAGGGAACTTTTTTCAATTTTTATTGCAACAGAACGCATCCGGGAGAATTCTGAATCCATTGAAAACATTAATAACCGTTGAATAATCTTCTCAACAATGTGTGAGCACACAGAAAAAGACGCACGGACATCCACACAAACGGCAAGTACTGTTTTATATACTCTACTATAGAGATTGAAGTATTATATTTGGATGCCGTCTCACATTGTACAAGTTCTATGTACGTTAAAATGCTCTGCTTTTCAAAATTTGACTACATATAATCGGCATGCTCTGCTTTGAATGTCAAGTCATTAGCCGATTAATAATCCTTGCCAAATATTGCGGCTAGTAATTGTCAAACATAATACATATTCGAATGAATCAACATTGCATGACTGCATATTCCACCGGACTCCGGAGACCATTTTTTTCAGATACCGCACGGAATGTGAGATTCGATTAATGAGAATACTGAACCATTGAACCTCGCCTTTCCCTCAAAAACATTAATGACCATCATATATCATCATCATATGGTAAATAATTAAATGAAGCTACAAAACTTTAAGATGCGATGCACCTGAGAAAAAGCGCGAAAACAAGCTGGGAATTGGTTTGGTTTATTCAATTTATGTCATAAATTACATTTCTCATAACAATGCAGAACATTGATTCATCCATGAGTGCAAGTGACCAAAAACAATATTTTTTCTCTAATTTCCTTCCATACAATTTTTCGTCATAGTAAATTTATCAAATTTTACGATAGCCTTTTGTCGATTCCATGAATGAATATATGAATAGAATTGTTCTGAAACATAATTCGTTGCATATCCGCACTCTTCCATTCATTATTTCAACCCTGGCGTTATACAAAATAACAGAATTAAGTTCCTGGAACCCAACCCGGATTGAAATATTAATCAACATGTTGTTTCCCCGCATGTTCTCGGAATATTAGTTCTAAGTCGCTTCCTACTTCTGGTTGCAATCAACAAGGATTTGGCAAGTGGTATTAGACGTACAACCCTAGAATCTACATTGTCACAAGTAGATTCAGTTGTGATATTGAATTAATATAATAATTACCACATATTTCTACATATAGACGAAACATGGCTCACACAATGTTGTATTTTTACATTGGTTAGTTACAAATAGTAGTGGACGCTTAAAGAAATCAGATATATTTTAATTCGGGACTTAATTGCTCTTATTTACAGTTTCCCTTGTAGTCATGCACAGCTTTGTAGAATTTTCTGCTGTTCACGCGGCTGCAATTATTGAGAACAAGGTGGGGAGTGATCCGAACAATGAGGAAGCCCGAGGAGATGAATTGGTATGGTTTATATACTTCTTTTAATTTGACTAATATCAAATTACGTGAATTATATATTAACAGGTACGTGAGCGTCGTGAACCAACCTACGTGGAGACTCGTCCATCCAATTGTCCAAACTGCCCACCCGGTACCATTTGCTATGGGAAAAATGTTGGCTTGTCAGTACGACATTGGTGCGCCTGATCGGGCTCTCAATGCAGGTACTATGGCCAAGATTTACTGAAGGTCCGGCTGCTGCAATAATTTATCCACTACTCTAATCAAAAAATAATAAAATCTGTCAAATTATCCAAATTTGTGGACGAATAAAATCTGATATTTGATGTATTGTTTGGTTGTAACTTGTATATTTATTATTGAATATTGTGTTTTACTACAAATGTCATCAGATGCATGGCTGTTAAAAACAATTATCGGTAAAGCCTAGGGTTCAGGGAAGCGACGCCGCAGTGCAACGTTTAAAACTCAAACTTCATATAATTGAATAGCTTTTGTAAAAATTGGAATACAGGTATTCATAAAATTTACAATTTAAAATAATTTTTAGTCCTCAGCCAAATAATTACGCCACTTCAGTTCATCAAATTTTTCTTCTTGCTCAAACACTTGAATACACAAAATACATTCCTGTTTATACTAACGAATTATGGCCATGTTGAATTTCCGAAACCCAAGACGTCAAATTCATTTTTGGGACTCGTGGAAGTATGAGGTCGACTGATTCATTTAAACACATTTCAAAACACGAATACCAACGCCATATTAGTTTATTAATCTTTTGACATGCTGCTTCTGGTATGTGGAAGAACTGCAGTGGAGAAAAGCTAAATGTAAATAAACCTACATAATGCATAACTGGGATTCTCTCTAATTCTGCCTGCGAAACTAACATAAATTGTGTCGTAACGCAGTCGTCAAATAAAGGTTAACATTTATAATAAAAAATATTTTAGAATACAATAAGGTTTATTCAGCGCCAATATCATCAGCAACGGACACAAATCTACTACAAATTAAAATATCAAATGTAGTAAGCAGATTTACACATAATTTTTTTTATAATGAATATGATAATTGTTTTACAGGAATTTAAAGTTTAGCCTATCATGTTAACGGCAGGCATGTCTAAGTCTAAGTCAAGGAAGGAAGCTACAATAACAAACAATAGCTTGAAGGCATATGGGATGAGTAGAAATGGAATCAAAGAGGGCGTATGGAGTGCGATTGAGAGTTGTTGAATATAAAGTAACCCTGAAGCAGCTACTCCCAGAATACTAAAAATTTCATCGGTTGACAGTTTGTTAGGCATTGAAACGGCTTGTCGTGTGTGGACAGCGATTGGATATGCTGGTGGTTTACCTGGAAGAAATTAAAAAAAATTTCAAACAAATATATTGCAACAAGAAATGAATGGGCAATTTGAAAATGAAATAAATCTATTGAAAATGCAACCACTCAGTTGGTAAGAAATTAATTAACCAGAACAACTGATTTCCAGACAGAGTGGTCAATTCAGATCGGAATTTGAAGTAGTCTGGATATTCAAAATTGAAATTCGGGTTGTAGCACCTTATACTCCGAATCAAATAATATGATGGTAACATGTAGACAAAATTGAATTAGAATAAGAATAGAATTATCTGTCTTCGACTTGTCTTTACTAGGAAGATAACAGCCCGGTCAAATTTTTTCAATATTTTTTGTTTTGGTTAAAACATAGACATCACAAACTCTACGTTATTGGTAATGATTTGTTGTTTCAATTCTCCAGTCTTTTAATATCACATGTGCAGAGTAAAAAGGACCTTTCTCTAATGATACTGTTTCCTTCAATCTCTTAAATTATCGAGTCACACACAGTACAAGGTTAAAAGACGATTTGGAAGCGAATGACAGGACACAACGCTCTTACACATACATTTCTCATTCGAACTGCATATTTGTTTGCCCTTCAAAATCCTTTGCTCATTCGAAATACTGACAATTTCTAAAAACTAAATTCCGTAACTCTAATTGCAATTTGTTTCCAAAATAGTTGGAATCCAAATCTTAATTTGTGCAGTCGAAATGAAATTGCATATTCGCAAAAAATCCGAATAATTTGGGACAAGAAAATCACAAAAAGGGTTTAATTTAATCGAAAAAAGAATTGTATTCAAATCGGTTTGACTGCTCTGTCTGTAAATACTAATACAATGTATAAATTTAGCTCACCTTTTTGATAAATGCCCACTGGTCCACTTTGCTCGTATTTCGTTGGAGTGTAAATCTCCTTTCCACTGACCATTTTGTGATCGTACGTATTTATAAATGACTTTGTCAATGTCGTCACAGAAGACAAAACACTCACAATTACTATGACGCACCAGATGCAAAAATTTATTGCCCCTTGATTCATTTTTTTTGCGGATTGGGTTTCAAAAAATCAGATAATTTCTTTATTTTTCTGGTGATTGCTGCCTCTATCTGTACTGTCAACGCGTAGAATTATTTCTATCTGTAAAAGAAAGAGTGGATTGGTTCGCATATTTATACCCGAATTAATTAGTGAGGATTTGGAAGACGTTTAATTTCTTAGGTTTTGTGGGCTTCCTCTGCTAATCGAGATTTTCAAATAAAAATGTGTGGATCGGTGAAGTGGATGAATGTGTGCGACGTCATGTTCTATCTATGTAAACTTTAATTTTAATTCATAATGACTTCGACCTGAAAATAAACCCAGTTCCAATTCCATTGTCCTAAACAATGTCAGGGCTATAAACAACACATATGACTGGGACTCACGGTTTAAGAATAATTCATTTTTTGGTCATTCTGAATGCACAAGGTAATAAAAACATGGACCATTCAAAAAGTAATTAAAGTATTTATAACAAAGTCGTGGTCATTCAAGTTGGAAGGTGTGAGTAGATAAGAACAATAGGCTGGGAACTGTACTTAAATGTGAAGTAAGTCTTTAGGTAAAAGAAGGGTAGTAAATATACAGGGCCGACCAAACATTTTGACCTCCCGACCAACCATTTAATTGGAGTGCTAGGAAACTTAATCATAGAAAATATTTTGTATTCTGGGCTTAGGTATCAGCAAAGTTTAGCTGGAATTCATTTTTTGTTGGACACTTGGAATAATTTTTTCCCTGTCAAAATACATTTTCACAATGACTTTGACCTTTTGCCTAATTTCTATGATCTATGTTTGCCAAAATCGATAACCATTAAATTTACCGAAACGTTATCGACCAAAGGGAGAAGTTTAGAGTCTCTCACAATCTGAACCAAACTCTGTTGCCACCGATTTTACCAAGCAATATTTCAATCAAAATAACAATAAATATTAGGTGAAGAATCGTGATAAACAAAAGTTTATTCGTGCTATTACTGGCAGTATGAAACCCTACTATGAACTCAAGAAATG